>JAOWBL010000019.1:6233942-6256517 GCA_028564865.1 Zenarchopterus dispar | reverse complement strand
GCATATATTTACACACACACATTTTACCAAATCATGGTACTAACCATTAAAATATAATAACCATTAAAATATAATGTACAGTATTGTTACAAAAGCATTGTCTCCCAACCATACAGTTAATACTGTAAATCTGATGCTCTGCATTCATATCCTTAAAAAGTTATAGATATGTCTTTAAGAAGTCTCCCTGTGAGACGTTATAATTTCCACGAAGTAAAGGCAGATAGATAAAGATATGAGACAGTTTGTTGTTACCCAATTTCACTTCCTTCCACTCCACTTTCTTTTTTTACATGAGTGTATAATATTTTTCTGTTTGGCACCGTCTTGTTTTGAACTCCTGTATTGAAAAATGGAACGTCAGTGACTGAAACGTCTGCATAGCACCAAGAGATCAGCGAGTTGACAACCAGGCTTTTTGAGTCAATAAGCTGAGCATTATTTCAGCTACTGTAATTGAATTTCATTCTTGTTACTATTTTTCCACTTGAGGGCCATCCAGGGCTGGGGAGATGGAGGGAGAGCGATGAGACTGAGCAATAGAGTACATTGGCTGAGGAATGCAAAAGGGAAAATAAAGCTGAAGTGAAGAAAAACAAAGAGTAGAGGAAGAAAGAGACAAGGCAGAGAGAAAATCAATACCTTGCCTTGAAGAGAGGCCTACACCAAAGGTGCAATTATGCTAAATGTATTTTGTTTACGCAGCAGCACACCACAGAAATTTCCCAACTGGATGGCTGGAGCTAAATTAAAACATTATGACCCCGGGTTATAATAACTCCAAACTAATTAATCCAGAACTGGCTATACCACCTCATATTTTTGGAATGTTTATAAGAGCAGAAGCTGGCATTAAGAGAAAAACAAAGGTCTTTGTGCATCCAACCAGTTGTCCCCCCTCCCCTCTTTCCCCCTTTTAGTTGTTTTCTGGCCCAAAAATATGTATTTACAAATACCAGCTTTCATCCAAATGGTCTATTTCCTCCTGACACTCCACAAGAAACTTGGTGGCACTGTTACAGTGCAGATTTTTTTATTTTATACATTTATATATAGACTGTTTTCTCATAGATAGCATCAAAGTCTGTCTCTTAAGCCACCTTAAAAATGCCTCAAGGCGATTATTTTGGGGTAAAAATTTAAAGTTACAATTCAAATTAGAGCACAACTTAAACATCAACACTGTTACATCAAAGAAACAATCAAATCTGCCAGTATGAATTCAAAAAAGTGACTTTACTTAAAGTCAAGGGTTTTTTATTTTCCTTCTACTAAACATACACATTTTCATGACAAATATTTCATAAACGGCTCCATTCAGACAGTCGTGGACAGAATAAGATGGCCATTAGCAAATGCTCATTTTCCTCTGTAACCTTATTCAAGACATCCTCTGTCGTGCTCATTTCAAAACACTGTCACGGGCATCTGTCCACACCCTGTCACCAGACAGTTTAAACAGATGTGAACCTCAAATTCATGCCTGTCTCAGTTGAACAACATGATGAGCTGGATATGTTTCCTTAGGCAGATGACTAGATTCCAATGAAAAAGGCCATGCATGACATGCATCATGCATCAGCCACCTTTGGCATTACAAGATCCTCTGATAAAGGTCTCTGCCTCGCATCTCTGATAATGTGCAGGTTTATGCAATATGTGTGACTTAATAGAGAACTATAGGTTCAGATAAACCCTTTCTGATCAACTTCCTAAGAAGAAGCCAATAATTATTACTTGATGTTGTACCACCATTACAATCTACATGGCATAGAACAAAGGGATCAACACTATGGTTGCTCAGAGTTGTATTACATCAGTATGAACCATTAATGTTCAGGGTATCTCTTTGCTTTTGTTTGCCATTTTCCAATGTAACTGTCTTCTCCACTGAGACGGTGTGTGAAACTAGTTTGATGTAAAGGAACCGTACATAAGAATTTCATAACCTCCAAATCTTCCAGGATAAACAGAAGTAATGGAGACAGGATCCTTTTGCAATCCATTGAAAAATACCCCTGTCCCTCGGGAGTAGAGCAAGAACTGCCATACTTTATGCAGTTATGAAAGAACTATATGAACATAGTCTATGAATATATGAGATTTGCATTGTTTAGATTTTGAAGGTGCCCAGTTTGTTGGCACCCAGAGCTCGAAATAAAGCAGAAACAAAAAGAACATCTCCTACATATAGTTCTAATTCTAGTTCTGGAGGCCTGTGGTCTGTACGACACGCATCTGAAGACCTTGTGACAGTAGGTGGTGCTTCAACAAAAACCACCGTATCCACATGAAGGGCTGTTGCAGTGATGGGTACTGTTTTTTTCTTGGATGCCAAGCGGCATTGTTGTGGGGCACCACAAGTCTTTTAAAATGCAGAAAATTAAAGGGATGATGGTGTGAATGCAGCAAAGTTAGCTTAAAAAAAATCCATCACACCATGGCATAACATTCATGTCACAAGCAAATACAAATTTTTCAACATCAAATCTATTTTTTCCAAAGAGTTCCACCTAATTTCTAAAGGTATCCCAGCTATGTTCTGACACTAATCCAATCAACAGTCGACTCTGTCAAGCAAGTCAGTCTCTTTTAGAGAAAAGTCCCTGTTTACCAAAACTGTGGCCTGCTTTGAAATTCAAGCTGGCACATCAAAGACAACCTGACAGTATCAGGTGACGCTCACCATCAGTGCAACTTCACAGCTAGCCTATGCTGCAACAGGAATGAAAAGTTAAGGTGTTCAAACTGTGTTACTCACTGTGCTTTACATGATGATATTGTACAATCCACCTAGAGAGGGATGGAAGGGGAGAAGGACCTTGGTGGCAGTGCATTATATTGACTGAAAGCAATACTGATATTTACTTGTAAAAGTGTGGAAACCAAAAGTAACATCAAGAGCTATCATGGAAGGCTGCTGCTAAAAGATGAACGCAAGAGTTGGAGCATAACTCACCTTGTGTCAACAACATTTCAGTCCAGCATAGCATCTTACCAGAGAGCATTAAAAGAAAAAAAAACATACCAAGATGAACCATAAGGCATCATGTTGCCATGTTTACTTGTGAGAAAAGTTGAAATAGAATTAGACATCTGTTACAGTCTAAATGCAGCCACTGAAACTGGTTCAAGCAAGAAGAAATCAAATCTTGCTGGAACTGCACATAACACTCCACATCATATGCTGCCTTTATCAGCTGACGTCATTTTCCATCTGTGGCCTCCTCTTCTCACTCAACAGAGGTTATCCAAAGACGATAAATGCATTTGAAAGCACTAAGGAGGTGTGTTGAGGTAAAAATGGAAGGAAGAAACATATGCCTTGAATGAGGGTGTGCGTGTGTGTCTGTGGGTGTTGATGCTCAGTATGAAGGAAGATATGGGGGGAAGATAGGACATCCTTCAAGTGTGTTCTCACGAAGTGGATGCATTCTGGTTAAAGTTTGATGAGGCCCATGTCAAACCAAAAAAAAAAAAAAGAAGTACTGTTTTCTTTTCATTTTTCCTCTCTCACCTGCTCCATTTCTAATTAGTCTTTCCTCTCTCTCATTCAGATGCTCCCTTCCCTCTTGTTTTCATGCTCTCTTCTTCCCTCACTAGTCTTCTTCTTGACAGGGCTGACAGCCTTGGTCTCAGAAGAATCCTTGCTACTACCTCTCCTCCTTCTCAGCTGCCTATTCCTCCTACTCCCTGCCTCATCTCCCTCTCTCTTCCTTTTTGATATATGAATTCAACAAATTAAATTAAAAGGAGAATATCTTGCTTATAAAACATGCACACACATCAGCATTGTTCTCTCTTCATTTCTCCCTCTTGTCTCAGGGCAGAGTGTTGTGTGCCTACGCTGCCTGAACTAACAGGTCAAATGCAAGTAAAACGACCTGCACCAACTCAGATCAAGTGAGATCGTGAAGTCCAGGTTAAAAATATCTTCAACATATGGCTGCGGTTCAAAGTAAAGGTGCACATTGATGTTTTTGGGGGAGTAGGTCAGGGTAGGCTGGTTCAACTCGGCAAAGATCTGAACACCTGATTCTATCTGTAGAGTTGAAACAAATGAACAAAGAAAGACTTGAAATTAAACTGGGTCTTCTTTGGTCATTCAAAGTCAAAGCATGGTGCTGCTTGTTATTTGCAAATCAGCTAAAGAGTTGTTTGGCAGACAAATTGAAGTCTGAAGGAAGAAAAAACAAAGTCATCTGCCAAAAATGCAAGTGGAGGAAGTGTGGTTGTGAGTGCTTACTGGCGGCAGGTGTAAATGTGGGGGAGGTGACGGGCTAAGAGGGAATCAAATGATAAACTGTCCGGTGATGCTGCCGGATAGGTTACCCTAAAATAGTTCTTTTTATGATAGTTGCACATAAGGCCCCTCACAAATGAACACTGCAGCTGTACATTGAGAATACACCTTCAAATGCACAGATGGCTGCTAGTACAAATGATGTGATGAACACCAACTAATAAAGACACAAAGAAACAGCTGAGTAAGCACAATATGCATGAGCATACACATACACAGATGTAATTCTACTGCAGTTGCTGGAGAGGACACCCTCTTTACAGGCTGGAAAGTGCTGGATTCTGCCATTAAAATGAAAAGCATCAGGTTGAAATTTTCAGTCTAATTGAGAGCAGAAAAAAATATGGGTGATTAAATTGGGTTTAGGTCCACTAAAACCTATTTTCACAAACATAATTTCAGTCATTAAACACAAGTAAAAAGTTTATTTAGTACATGTCCTTCACTGAAATCAAAGTGGTTAGCACATGTAAGTAGCAGTGCAAATGGAGTATGTTTGGTTTTACAAACTTGGAATGTTATTTTTTTGTTACTTCTTTTAGCAAGACTTCAAAGCTCAATAAGCAGAGTATCACTCACCAACCACATTAAATCTCCCCTTTTTTTCCTTTTTAAACAGCAAACCACAAGGGTCAAACCTATCTAATCATGCCTCCACATGTGGCTGATATGGTCTCTGGACTCCATCTTTTTTTTATAAAAGCAGAACCTCCCTCAGACCACCACTGAGCATCTGCAGGCCTCTTTAGATATGCACAAGCTCACATGTGCAACATCAGCGGCACAGAAAAATGCACACAGATGCACAGATGGAGTCACCATAGGTCATAGATACCTCGTGATAAAATCTTCTGAGAGCCATTTTATGCACTATAAATAAAATAGGGGGTCAGAACATTTTGCATGAAATGTCTACTTTGAAGTGAGTGACACACTTGGGGTGACAGAAATTAGAAGACTTCAAAGCAGGAACGGACCAGGTTCTTCAAGATACTTAGAAGGTAAAAACTAAATTCAGTTCCAGTCCACCTGAGAAGCTTGTAGTTGGCCATCAGTATGCAATATGTTGGCCATGGTTCTGTGGGTTGAGATGGTTACCTACCTACTACATACAGTATAGATGGGCTACACAGCTCTGCTGCTCAGTATTATCAGACAGCTGCAGTGTGGGATAGGTATAGTAAATGAAATGGGTCATTTACGGAGGGAAAAAAAGGAATCGTCTTTGAGATTTCATTGGGTACATCCTGGTATTTTTTCCAATGTCATCTAGTATTGCTACAATGTATTATATGTAAATCACAAATGTATTGAACAGTACAGCATCAAACAAGTGTGTGTTCCCTTCCAGAGAAACCCAAGCTCTGAATCAAAATGTCAATATCTTAGAAGGATAAAATACGACAAATGCCCTTTTACTGAAAATAAATATCATACCAGCTCATGCTTCATCCCCTTGATTCCTCTTTAGTATTTGGGTCACATGACACAAATAAAGGGAAAGGCCATAATGTGTCGTTTTCTGTCTTTCTAAGATTACCTGGCCACATTGAAGCTAGACTGTTTTTTGTAACAAATTTCTCCCAAGCAGTACTCCCAAAAGGCGTCAGGCAAACAAGATCCCTCTGTGATTTACAATAGAAGGGGGCACTTCATTATTTACTGGCAAAGCTCACAGCCTGTGGGTCAGACAATTACCTCCACATGGGTGTAGATACCACAGGCAGCAGTCTGTCTCTTTGTGTAGTAAAATAAAGAGTTGTAAAAATTACTGATCAGGCATGGGCCCCAATAAAATCACAGACCTTGGTTTACAAAACTCTTTCAGATAAGGTAGCCTGAGTTGGAAAAAAAACATTAAATGCAGTTATTTATGTATACATCTGACCCTTTGGTGGATCATTTTTACTCTCAGTGCCATAAACAGCAATGGACACAAATGTGCAAATACCTGTTAATGCAATGAGGTAAACATGGATCTCAGAGACTGCCCAAAAACATCTCAGTATCTGGGCTGCAGGTGCTAGGTATTGAATGACCAACCTTTCGATTGACAAATGGCCAATTTGCTCCCTGACCATCAGTCTGTATAAAAACAACATATTCTGCATAAAGAGTGCTGTGCAAATGAGTTAAAGTTAGATACGCTAATAAATGATCTTGTTGGCAGGAGTGGCTTTAGCCAAGCCATTTAGGCAGATCTCTTCTGGCATCAAATCATCCGTTAGCCCCTGGCAAAGGCCTCTGCTGTAGTGTTTGGCAAAAGGGGTATCTTCGCATAAGTAGAACTGGGAGTACCTTTGTGTCTCTGGCTGCAGGACAGTTTGGCTGTAGTTTAAAAAATGCTAACACCCAACCTGCTCCTTCTTTTTTTTGTCTTTGTGGTATATCCCTTGAGGGAATTGGTTCAAATTCATTAGAGGTACTTTGTTTCCATGAAAATGGGAGACCCTCTGCTCCCCATCTACCTCCTGTTTCAAATCTGCTGTTTCCATTTCCCTTGTGCCTGCAGTTGCAGTTGTTCCTCTGCCCTTCTTTCCCTCTCATGGACACACACATACACACAGTCCATCTCTCATCATCATTTCTGCTTTCATTGTTTCTGTCTCTCCCTCATTTTCCACTCGAATAACCTGAAGGCAAGTACAGTGGGGCTGTGAGCAACAACCTCCATTCGATGCCAAACCTGCTTTTGTCCTTCCTCTGAGGTCATTAGCCTTACCTCCACCTTATTGGGATTACAGATTGGGGTACAATGACAAATGTCTTAGGGCTTGTCTTGAGGGGTGGCAACTGGGGTAGGATTTATAGTCAAGTAACTCCCTCCCACCCCATGGGCTACAAGAATGAATCACAGCTGTTGATGGGGAATATCATTACCAGGCTTCAAGTTTTCCACTTTGCGCTCACATCTTTACTCTGTGCCTTGTGATATTAATATTTATAAGTTACTGTAAAACCTTGTACATGCTAGACAGTTCTTTCAGTTCCCTGAACTATTCCTGATGTCTTAATCTAGGAATTCACAATCTCTCCCCAGCTCTGACGTTTTTCCTTTTTCTGTCTTTGATGTTCCTGCTTCGTGGCATCAGGTTGCGAGCTTAATCAGTACTGGCTCCCTACTTACTCTGTCTGAACTCTACCAAACCATAGCGAAAACAAATCGACTCTGAAAATAACCTTATTTACCTCCCTTCATAAAAATTTTTTTTAAAAAGTCCACCCACTTTCTTCCTAATCTGATTTTCCTCTTTCATCTGATAAAATAGATGTTTGCTTAGATTATACACCCAACACCTGAAGAATTTCAACAAAACTTTGTAGGACTTGCAGTAACAACTACTGCTCAACAGTAGTTGTAATTGCAGGTAGTTTCAGACTTCTAGACCTCATTTAATAGATTTTATGGTTTCGATAATATGTCAAGCTGCTTCAAAGCATTAGCTCTGCTTTATTGGCCAGAGACATTAAACAGCTTGCTCTGGACATGACAGTTGTCAGAAGGTTCAACATGCTTTATAAAATGCTAAAGAAACCCTGGTGAGTTCAGGAGCATGGCTCAACATTAGTATTCCTTCAACGCTAACACTTTTTGAATTTTAATACCCCATAAAGCTACAAAGAATTAACGTCTGTGCATCTAAATACTGAAAATAAGTAATTCTATGCTTAATAATCAGCAACTCTGTCCCCCATTTCATGAACAAAGCCACTACACACACACACATATGCACACAATGAAAAAAAATGAGACCATCTTTTTGATGGTTTTTGTTCCACATGTAAAAAAGAGAAAAATCTCGAAAAACCCCATGCTAGCAGAGATTTGATTCCATAAACAAAAGGATGACCCACCAACCACCCCAAACCCTTCAAAAGCTTCTAATCTCTACAAACATGACTGGTTTCTCTGACTGTCATGTTGCCATTGTTCTCCCAATCTCAATCACTCTCTTTAAATCAGGATTATCTTTTATGACACCGAAGATTTGGGTGTTAGATTAAGAGCCGCTTCAGGTTTTGGAGCTATATTAGCACTGCTTGGATTACCATTTATTCTCCTACTGTTCTTAATCATCTTCATCTGAGAATCTGTTAATCTTTCCAGAGGCAACAAAAGCATATTTGCTGAAGCCGTAAAGCCACCGAGAACTTTGATTTGGAAGAAAAGTTGTGCGTACAGAACTGATTGGGTCATAGCTCAGTGCAGAGGGTCATGGTTCTTTGGAGACAATTGCAGAAGTTGATTTTGTGTTTGCATCATGGATGTGTGCACAGAAGCAATTGTTTATAATCACAAAGCCACTTGTGTTTTTACATTTGTTTGCTTACCACCTAACCAATATCAGAAAAATGACTAAATCAGCCTGTGTGTTTTGAGTGTGGGGCGGTGTGTGTGTGTATGTGTGCATGTTTGCCCACTCGGGTTCCTGTCAGCCAGAATACAGTGGAGAGCGCCTGTCTCCATTTACATACAAATGTCACCTTCTATCATCCCAGGGGGTGGGGTGGTTTTACTCTCTTCACCGTGATGCGCTTGACAAACTTTTCTTCCCTGTCTGGGAGACAAGCTTGTGTTGCACAGTGAGAAAGTGAGAGGAAACTCAATGAATTTTGCCTGTGGTGCCTTCTCTCTGTCTTTGCTGTCTTTTACACGCCACTGGCACACTGTAATTTGTGCATCTAGACTGGAGTACATAGGCTTTGTTTCCATTTAACTGAGAGATGAGGCAGCCTGCTGTTTAAAAAGGCACCCAGGCTGCCGAGGTTGTAATTACTGAGGAAGCCTTATTATCAAGCTTTTTGAAGGAGGTTTTATTTTTTTTATTTTTTTTCATATGGGAATCATTGATACAAAATATATTTGAATGAGCCAGCCTACTAAGACTGGGTAAAGACTATAATAAGCACCATCTTGCATTACGGGAGATTACAACATCATGTGCATACATAGAAATCACCATCTCAAAAAGCCCAGCCTGGCAGTACTCCTTATATTCGCAGAGGTGCATGGGGAGTCATTTTCTCTGGTTAAGTGGCCCACATAGTGTTTCCGCGCCATTTCTCATAAACCAGGACGTGTATTCCCTGATGCATAGGGATGAACAATCAGCGTGACAGGCAGGTAAGTACTTCTTCTTAACCCCAGTCTGTGCCGTGTGATGCAACAAAACAGCAGGCACCCCTCCCTTTTCTCCTCCCCCTTCTTCTGCTACTGCTTCTTCCCTCACTCCCAGTTTCCTCATCATCTCCCCCACCTTTCTCTTTCTCATTTTCCCAAGCCTGCCCAGAACGCTACCTCATTTTTATTATTTTCATTCCTCTCTTTATCTCCCTCCTTTCATTACTACTATTCAGTGGTTCTCTCATTCCCAATCTCTTTTCCAGAGGCAACATGTTTCCATGCTTGCATTACACACAATTACTTCCATCCATCAATTATCTGCCTCCTCCTCTTTAGCTACCCCAGCCTTCTCTACTCTATGGCAATAACCCCTACGATCCTGATTACACATCTCTCTTTGACCCTCATCTTGCCTCCCCCATCCCAAACCCATGTGGCAGCTGAGTGTACCACCTCCCTCTCCTTACCCCCACTTTTTTTTTCCCTTCCTTAAAACTCCCTGTAGGCCACCCTCACACCAGATGTCCCTAAAGTTTGGGTGAGCATGTGCATGTGCGGAGAGCAGGAACAAAAGGACGGAGTGGTGGGGGGGATTGGACACAGATGGGTGGCAGTAGTCGCTGAAGGGGGTCATCTGAGTGGTGCCCAGCCTTCTTGCCCTGAGCTTTCTGTGTGTGGGCAATAAGCACCATTGGATTATCAGAATTTAGCATGTGTACACACCCCAACCAAACCATCTCTCTAATAACAATTTCACAGAGAAGCAACAACCAGGGAACAAGCAAACACTATCACATATTACTGATGTCAACGAGAAGGGCTGATACAGGCATAGAAAATGTCTGACTGGCATGGTTTTAGGTCGCTGACAAATCACAAAAATAGAAGAGTCCCTCATAATGCCCCTTTTTCAATTTCTGTCACGATACAGATGCATTGGAACAGAGATGGTGTTCAGAGCAACACATTCTGCCGATTTTCAACTCAGTCTTGCAAACAGATGTCAGCTGTTACTGTCCCTGCTGCCAAATCAGGGGGGCATAACCTTTGTCCCTTCAACCAGTTTCATGAGCTTACGAATAGAACAAGGCATGACTGGAAGTGAGAAAGATGCTGGAGAGAATGGTGTGAAAGATGTTTTCAAAAGGCTGTACCAAGACACACCCACAGTATATGGTAGCAAAGTACTTCACTGAACAATCACCATCCATGCTGTTTTCTGTTGTCTTTTTCAAAATTCAAAGATTACTTTCTGTCTTTTGAACAGACTGTGCTTCTTGACAATTTTCTTTTTCTTTAATACTCAGGTCAGCCATCAAAAGTTGATTGTCTTGATATCACCTGTGCTTGACAGAATAGTTGGAGTCCAACATCCTTGTGCCCTTGTTTTGATGCAATCTGTTGGTTTCCTTAGCAAGGCAATCATCATTTTTAATATTTGTCTTTATATTAATTTGATTCACTGGAGTTTAATTTTATTTTTGGAGAACCTTGACAGCAGAATTGAATTGAAGTCTCTGCTGCTATGTTAAGCACTTTGTAACACTGTTTACGAAAATTCTATCTAAATATAGTTTTTTAAACAAAAGGCAATAAAAGTTTTAACCCTTTAATGTGTTTTTCTTTGAATTGTTAAGACTACGAAATGACATGTACATTATTAAAATGTACAGACACACTAAATGTAATCAAGATCTGCCCCTGGTCTTTAGCACCGTCTACCTTCGAAGCACACATCTCTAAATTACACAACACACTGAGTGAGCAAAGGGTGTTGCCCAAGAAAAATAAAACAACACACTCCTGCTGTAGACAAGAAAAGACAAGTTGCCATCATTACCAGTCTCTTGTCTTGCACTTACGTCTTGGCAATGCCCTCAAAGGTTTATCAGAAGGAGCCAGGAGACTCTAATTCAAGTGTACTGTATATACATAGACAAAAAGTCAATGTCGAACCCTTACTCTTTCCCCTACTTCAGAGATGCACTAGACATACTGGTGGCTGATCAGTCTAAATTTTAAACTCTATTCCATTTTCTGTATGTACACAAACCCACATAATTCAGTTTTTTTAAAGAACTTAACAGTCCGATTTGCAACTTCTAATGACTTCCAAAAGCAGGGTTTAAATGAGCTGAATGTAACCTGTTTGATGCCTTCAAACAAAAGAATGTGAGATTCATGCCCGCCTTTTTTCCCCACCCACAACCATGTGGGTGTATTTAGTTCATTTAAATCTCTCAGAGGTCAAACTGCCAGCACATGGGGCAGCCTTTCTTGCCACGTTTAGTTTGCAAAGATTAGAAGGATGCACCCCAAGGGGAACCTCTGTGCATCAATCTGTGGGAAGCCAGCTGGTAATCACACTTAACATAAGTACAGCCCAACGGCAAGCATCAGAAGACGCCCAGAGGAGACACAGACAGACAGGACCAGACACACCCATTTGATGTCAGTCCAAGACTGGGTGTTGATTACTTCTCACCATGAAACACCAGTTCACATTAACACCATGGCATTGGGGCAAGAGGAGTAGGGGAGTGAAATGACATTTGTGTGAATAATCCATGCCTGGTAGCTTTTGCTTGCTGTCCTAACAAAACTGTGCACTGTTCAGGAGTTATATACATTTAGGAATGCAAACTGAAGGGAATTACGGGTTTCCTCCCATTCATTTACGAAAGCAGATTACTGTCACTTCATCAGAGGAGCTGAAGTAAATTTTTGTAAAACCTGAGATGCGCAAAGGTAATGGCCAGAAGGCAATGGGGGTTGCAGCATGTGGATGTATTCCCAAAAGATTTACCAGACAGTCTGACAGGGATTAGTGTATTTTTACATAGGGGGGGGAAAACTTCACCTCACGATACATGATGGCAATGTTCCCTGATTCAGATGTCTGAAGACAGAATGGATGTGGAAGTCTAAATTTTCTTCATCTGTAGATAGAGAAAGTATCTCAATTTACAGAACTGCAATGAGACACCAGCATCAGGAATTTTCATCATGAGGATATTAAGTTGCGAGAAATGTGCACGTCAGGGGATAGCACAAGAACTTCCTTGTGATATGCTACCCCATTTAGTTTGGAGTAGTGTTGTTACATAGTGTGCCTTTAAGAGCTCTTGACATACTTAAAATTATTCCAGGTGGAAAAGTTTAGATGTTCTGGTCCAGTCTGCATCAGATTACTGATGGCACAAGTTCAAAATGTAAGGCTCTTGAGCTTTGAAAATATCCCTTGCCCTACTACATGTTATCTTTAGCAAAAGGCACTGTACTAACAAAGCATATGTGTGATATTTTGTGGGTTTGTGTGTCCAAAAAAAATACTAATGTATTTTACTATTAAAAAAAAAAAAAACACAGAAAGTTAGAATAAAACAATCCTGAACAGAACTTCTGAAAAAGGAGGAACTGGTTTATATGAATATTACACCTAATAAATAATGAATAAACATTGCTGTAGTTAATCTCAGAGAAAACGTCTGCTTAACTGGAATACCAACCAAACCTGCCATACCAACTTCATCAGATTAGAAAGTCTACCATTATTTACCAATACTGCAAAAAATAGTTGGTCGAAAATAAAGTTATACGACTGTATCATCGCCTCAAATGACCAAATATATTCTCTAAAACACATTCAAATGTTATCTTTTGCATTACTTCTCCCCTAACTGCAAAACAACAAGAAGCAGTTAATCATTAACATCCCTAAGTCTTGCCACCAAACAGAAGAGCTAATGTGATTCAGTGCAAAGACATCCAGTGGGGTATCTTCGCCAGCATTGCACATGGTTCAGATCAACTCGCTACATCCCAGATGAACAAAGGGCACTTTGCCATTACACAGTTTAAAATGGGTGTGCATATTCAACAATCTTTTTTTTTTTTTTTGACAAGGGGAAGTGCACCATCATTAGCTACAGTTCAGTGAACTCTTAATGGTCTTGGTCCCAAAAGTTGCTGCTGGGAAAAAAATTAAAACAGATAAAATATAACAATTTTTTTTCTGTTAAAGTGTAGGTGTTGTGCACATCAACATGAGACGCTCAGTGTACGACATTTATGGAGATAGCCAAAGACACATGAGCCCTCAGTATTCCTACCCTATTAAATTCAGTGGCATTACTTAAAAAAAATCGTTTATGGCTTAAAAACTAATGCTTCTACAGATAAAGACATTTACCCATTGACTTTTTTTTCTTTCTTCTTCTTATTATTTTACATTGCCAGAATGTTGAAATGAACCGCATGCTTTCAGGCTGTTAGATATTGTCTCCATTAATTGTTCCACCAGTCAGATTATACGGCAAGGAAAGAAATCTGAATGCCAAGGAATCGTTAATCCACAAATCAAAGAGGAGAGGAGGGGACAGTTTACAAGACAGACTGCCTCGCATTTTCACAGCCAAGCTAATAGCACCTCATGTCGCTGGAAGTGCACTGATTTAGCACTTGGAGCAAATTAAAATGAATAAACACAATTAGCTGTGAGTGCAACAATGCTTCTGCATGGAGCACATTTCTCTCTTTCCTTTTACCATGACAGTCACTTCAGCACAGCTGTTATTAACTGTTGTTTTGTCAAGTACAATGTGACTAATTGCAAAGCACTTGAAGCCACCTAAATGCTGCTAATCTGGCACAGGGCGTAATAAACAGGCCGCAAGGTGATTAGGAAACACACACAAAAGCCTGGAACAAGGACAGAATCATATTCCAATTACTAATTTTGACAATCATGACAGTTTTGCAATCTTTGTTCAAATCAAAATATGAATTATGACAAGAAGCTTTGTGATTTCAAGTAAAAGAGTCATTATAAAGGTTTTTGTTTAGAATTATTTCATAATTTGTTGCTGGAGCACACCAGTAAAGCTAGACCCAGTTAATTAATACTATAAACAACATTTGCAAAGATCTGATGCTGAAATGTTTTGCTGCTTGTTGATTTCAGTTTTGGTGAACCATCTGGGGAGACTTGAATGATTAAAGCCTCTTCAAGTAATGACAGCTTCGCTTGTGCTCCTGTCTTAAATAAACTATTTACATGCAACAGTCTAAGCTGGTTGAAAGTCTAAGTGCAAAAATGCATAAAAACTACATTAAAACAGTCAGAAAATACATAATAGAATAGCTTTCAGTCATCCTGTAAGGCCTCTAGCTCTCACCCCCTCTTCCCCACTGTGCTGCTGTCAAAAAAATCCAGAGCATACACCCGATGACTGAGGGAGGGGAAATGAAAGAAAACAGCTCGGAGAGTAATACTTCCAAAGGAAATTAATTTCAAAACCTAGAGGAGTATAGTTTTTCCACCTTTACACTATTTTGGAAAGTTGTACATGTAAGTGAGACACACAATCCACAGAGCTTTTTCTTTAACTGGGGGAAAGGACTTCCTGGGAGAATTTAACGGTTTTGTTTATTTTTTTAAGCATGCAGTGTTCTCACTGCCCTCTCTTGTTCAGATCACACATGCATCGATCCGTGACATAAACAGACAATACATAAGTTAATAAATAGCTGACATTAGTGAAACACATCTTCCTGGTCCTGCTGTAACCACTCACCACCTGCCAGCTTATCCCCAGCATTTTCACAGCCTTTTGTCTTCCTTACCCAGTTATTTGACGGTGATCAGTGATGATAAATTGTTCAATTAAAGCCGAATTAAGAATCCAGAACAGATCCAACATGCAGCCTCTTGCTTTAGGTGTTGTCCGATTACACTGAAGGACATGACTCTTTCTAGCTCCTGACAATCAACATGTGACTCTCATCATAAGACAAACGGGTTTATTTATGCAGGGCAGCAGGTTGATTGAATACTGACAACCAAGATTGATGAGCTGTAGTTATAAAAAACAAAAAAAAGAAGAAAAAACTTGAACTTTCAATGAAGATGGAAATGTATGAACTGCAGAAAAATTTTGCTGTTTACTCAAGAACAGCTTCAGAGAACTGAATACAGGCTCAATGTATTAGAAATAAACAAGCCAAAGAGAAACAGAATTTAAAAAAAAAAAGAGTAAATAGCCGAAACAAGAATGTGTTTCAGAATTCTTTCTCAAGTCAGTGATGAAATTCCCATCTAGCCTCTCTGATGCTGGCCCTGATATCTAAACTCCCTAAATTTCAAGCTATTTAGAGCTCCTCTTTTCATCTGAAATCAAGATTTATTGCAGTTACATTGACTTTCTGCCTGAACAGTGAATAAAAGAAGCCAGGCTTTAGCCTAGAGCTGCCTCTAATCTTTCCTACAAAATCAGACAAAAGTTGGTCCTCAAGGCAAATCATCACCCCTAAGAAAAATAAAAAGGGCTGCTTCTGGAAACCGGATGAATAGATTAGAAGAAATTGTACAATGACAGAAAACAAAATCCAAGTCATTAGTAAAATGTTAATACATACAAAATCTCAGCAGATTAAAAATTCTTGTTGGTTCTGGGGGTTTGAGGGGTCCAGAACAAGAGTGTCGAATTTGTAGTCTATTGAGCTGCAGCAATGCAAAGAATATTTCATTGCAATTTCGGTTGTTGTTGCAAATGCAGATATATAAAAAGGTACAACACTAAAAGAAATCAAGGTAAGCACGCTTCATATTAAAACACACAAAAGGTAAAAGTGCACTCTTTCTTTCCTTTTCTTTTTTTGTGAAAAATGACAGTAATACCGACTTTTCATATCTTAAAATCACTCTGGGCACCATCAATAACCAAATGCCATCTTTTAACTCTCCTCCAAACTGTTACCGAGCCCTGAGGAGAACAGATGATGAAAAGTAAAGTTACAATCACTTACTTTAGCCGCATGAGAAAAGTATTTCTGAGACTACCCCCCCGGTCGGTTATTGGAGGGGGGCAGTTTTAAAATCCGTATTCTCTTTGGCTGAGCGTTTCAATTCCAAGGGAAAGATAGCTGTGGGAAAACAGTTATGTTGCATCCCAGGCAGGAGAAGAAAAAAAGCGTTATATTCCACTTTCTCGAGCACCAGGGAGTCACTTGTTAACGAACGGAGCGACTTTAGAATACCCCCTTTATTCTCCGTGCGCTTGTATTCCCTTCTCCACCGATATCAGACGCTCCAAACCAAAATCTCCACAGAGAAAGAAAAATAAAATACAATATAATAATCCATGCGCGACACCGCCGCGCGCGGATCTCCAAACGTGGATCTCTTTATTGGTGTCCCTCGTTATCTCCGCGTACCAGGTTTGGATTCTTTTCTTCCTAAATCCACCTCATACGGCCTGGGGGTGGGGAGACAGGAGTCAAATACCCCCTCTTCTCCCTCCCCTCTGAAATAGGGGGAGAAAAAAAATACGGAGCCCTGTGCTGCGTTCAATGCCGCCTCATAAACTTCGTCTCATGACTTGTCCTCGATCGTAAATTCTGCCACTTGGTGCGTTCACGTCAAAACACAATGGGGCTTGTAACGAAAGAAGTTACTGCAGCTGATATTTTATTTTATAAACCTGGGCTGCGGTGACAGAAAGAAGATTAGACAAATATATAGAGGGACAGTGTCAGAAGAAGAGGCGTTTAGAGTGGATCCGAGGTTGTGTGGCAGCATATAGTTTGATATAAGCTCTGATCAACTAAATTATAAAATTGTTGCTTTCTTCCTTTTGTTTATAGCCTACATTTGTTCATTAACTCACCTTAATTGTAGAAGTCAGTAGTGTAAAATTTTTCTATAGCAAAAGCAACGTTGTAGGTTCCCTAATATCTGTGGCTAAGCTATTAGTCTATTAAGCATTCATAAAACATATCTGGCATAATTACATCATAATTATATAAAGGAAAGCATTGTATGTTGAGCAGGTCTACAAGGCAATGACTGGGTCACAGGGTCACTGGTTTTTGGCCACCTTTTCTTTTTTGTCTTTCCTTTCTTTCTTTATTCAGTTGCATCTGTATCATGGGATATGTCCATCTAGCTGTTCTGTTTGATTCAACACACACATACAGAAACCCCCAAAATGAACCCTGCTCTTGTTCTTGGAATACTTAAAAAAAAAAAAAAAATCAGTTCCTTTTTTAATTTTCAAAACTTGTGTGGGGGAAGTGAAAACTGTCAGTAACCATCATCAAAAGTACTTTGTATTGCATTAGAAGAACATTTAAGAAGCAGATATTTTTTTATGGAAGACATTTTTACTGTCATTTATAGTCAAAAAGCAATATTATGTAGGACAGCTGTCTGTGAAAGCATAACAATCTTTTTAATCTTATTATTATCGTTGCAGCCGCCAGAAAAGTGCCATCAATGACTCGCTGTCTTTGAATATGAATTTCATGTGTTGACGCAACACTGTAAAAGAGAATGAGTTAGAAACTTTATTTTGAAGGCTGAAGCAAGCAGTCCCACTCTCTCTAACTTCCAGATTAAAGACAAAAGAAAAGTCTGAAAAGTTGCAGTTCTTCAGCTGACACTGGGGAGGGATTTGTGGCATTGCTATAATGCACAGGTGAAAGGAGCAAACAGACCGTATTTATTCTGCCATCATTGAATAAAACTGGCTAATTACACAAAAGAATTAAACAGCACAAACATACCTCTGTGGTCTTTGTTCTGTTAAAACTATAAACTATATAGTTATTGTTAATCGATAAAAAAAATTTTAAAGGCAATTTTTTTTCTTACCTTTATTTTAATTTGAAATGAACTCCAGTATAACCACAGCAAATCATACAAAAGTTTGTTTTTTTTTGTTTATATCCCACACTGATTATGAACAGTGCACTACTTTTCCCTTTGGTCCATTCTCATCACCTTCTTACCTTTTGCTTTAACTAAGGATGGATTATAGCTCGATCTCGCCCAGTCATCTTGACTTTTGACTGAAAAAGTAATTCTGATTGTCTGACGGAAACCGAATTTAAATGGTGACAGCTCATGTCAAGCATGTCAAGCAGGGAGGCTGAACACCCACTGGAGACGTGTCAATCAGCTGACTCGCACCTACCACCTTTCAGCATGTAACAAAATGTTACTACAGCAAACAGTGGTATGTTTCACTTTTCTCAGATCACTGGTTAGTTTAAAATGCATCCTTGGTCTGAAGATTGTAAAAGTGACTGGCTTTTTATGGGATTTTCACTGTGGCCTCAGAGCAGAAACACAGCATGTCCCTTTGCACAGTTACAACTGTTGAGCTGAAAAATGCTGGCAGCTGAGTGAATCAAAGCACCTTCAAGGTGTTAAGGACAAGGTTTCTTGATGGAAACCTGGAGCAGATGATAGGTTTCAGCAACCTTTGGAGGGTACTGCAATTTTTTGAGACACACTGCATCAAACAAAAGACCTATTCTATTCCGCCCAATTGAAGGGAGAGTAGCAATATATTTTGTGTGAACTTTTCAAGTTCTGCAGACATTAATAGATTGGGACAAGCCCATTAAAAAGACCTGGATTTTGGCAGCAGGCCATCATGAGTCACAAGCAATCCTCCACTGCCCCCTTTCTGTTCTTTGTTCAGAACCCACTGTGACATGTAGCACACTAAAAAGACATGTAAAAGGTGTGGGTAATAGGATGGAGTCTAATCAAGTTACTGGTGAGTAAAAAGAAAAAAAAGAAAGAAAGAACATGTGTTTATGTTGCGTGGATTTCTCCCTTGGCCTCTTATTCACACTACAGTCCTTTATTTAATCAAACCAGTAAATCTTAGCTGCAGCCCCAGAGCTCTCACCACCATTCCCCTGGTGGCACGAGCCTGAACATGGTAAATTTCACTTGTGTAGGGAAATGTGCTCAGTGGCCAAGAATAGTGCTTTGGAAGGATAAAAAGAGCACTTACTGCCTGACATGTGCAATCTATAACAGAATAATGAGACTCCCCCACTCTAGGAGCTCTCTTCCACTGCTCTCCCCCGTCCACTTTCTGTTTTCCTTGTGAGTGTTCAGAAACACCATGTAAATTCACTGAGCAGAAGATGTGGCAAGTAATCCAGGGAGACAGTGTAATCGTTTGTGTCTTGTTACCAAATCTCCAAACGGTGTGTAGTTTTTGAAGATACTCCAGAGTAGTGAACCTGATTGAAACAACAAGCTTCCCTGTGTCACTTACCCTGAGAGGAGGAGCTGCTTACCCAGATGACAGCTGCATCAAATGGCAAACACTCAAAACAGTGATTGAAAATATACTTTATAAAGTTTAATGCCATAATTAAAAGATAAGCCAATTTCTCAAGACCCCAGAATCAAAAGTGAACCATTACAACACTAGAAATTTGTTGGAAAGGTTGAATTTGCACTTGTCAAGATTTACACGTATATAACTCTTACATGCCTCCATCCGATGTCTAAGCCCATGTTAAGACTAAAAAAAGAACACTGCTCCTGTCTGCATTGTCTCCCTGCTCCCTTTCGTTCATCTCTGTCACCCGTAGGGGTAAAGGCACAATCACCTCTGATAGCAGTGGGTCATCGCTCACCCTGTCCCTGGAGGCGACAGCCCACTTACTGCCAGCTTGTGCTCAAATGGTGGACATTTCATCACCCAGCTGAAAACACAATTAAAAACACATGCACGCGCCAGCTGCCCCGTGGGAATCCCCTGTTTGCCACAAGTTTAGTTACTCTCCGGCTGCCGCTGCCTTTCAGATATTCACTTTCTCTTTGACTGAGTGTTTGTCGGCTTGGCTGAAAAGCGTTGTGTTGTTTTAGTGCCCACAAGACACTGGAAGAAAGAGAGCAAGTGGGACAGTGCACAATGTTAAACACTCTTTTCTCTTAAAGAGATTTGCTGCCTTATAGCCTCAACAGTTTGCTGATAAGTGACAGTGCTCCAGGCTAAAATCTTTTTCTTCCTCCCTGGAAGCCAAAATGGAGGACAGTGCCGGGTTTTGTAGCAGTGGGTGGTTTTCTTAACACACTCATGCACATTGTGTACACACATGAAGCTACTCACAGCACAGAGGAGCAGAAGCAGACTGACGGCTATTAGAGTGCAACGATGCTTACCCTTATCTCCCACCATGATAAAGATCTACAAAGAGCTTGGGAGAGATTATGAATTTATTACCTTTATACGCAGGTGAGCACTGCAATAGACAGGACTTTGAGAATGGAGATAGGAGCTTGGTGGCTGCACTGGTAGGGCAGGGATTTAAATGCAATGAATAAATATGGATAGAGAAAGAATCTGTCTGGTCTCTCTTTGGATTTTTTCTACTAGATGGCTGAAGTAACATGTCTTTCTAGGTGTGATTTCAATACTCTAATTCCAGAAAAATTGAAATGTTTTGTAAAATTCTGGCTTGTTTTAGCCTTCATTTAATGGACACAAGTACACTGGAGATTATTTTAGTATCTTCACTTACCAACAGTATATTGTCTACTACAACTACATTAGAAGAGTAATCTCTTTGTTTTTGTTCAATACAAGATTTCACTTACCCAACAGTTCGTGATATCATTGTTTGACTTTCTTCTTCATGATGTGCTGTACATTTCCCAACATGATATAAATCTGGACTGGAGGCAGGCCAGTCAAGCATATGTGCTGCTTCTATGCAGCCACGCTGTTGTACTGTAAGTCGTGCAGAATGAGGTCTGGCACCACAGACCTCCCAAGAAAAGACTTTGATGGTACCATAAGTTTGTTAAAAATTTGAACATACCATCAATGATATCATCAAATACATGCAAGTGAGAACTGACACAAGCTCTTACCATTGCAGACTTTTGCTTTTGCACCTGTCACTGACAATACCTCAGTGTGTGTTTTTTTTTTTTAATCTTTGGAAGGCAAAATGAAATGTTACATTTTTTTCCCACCCAACTGTAAACTGGAATATGAACTAATTTCACCACAAAGCACACATCTACTGACTTTGTGTCAATCTGGGAAGACCTCGTGCTAAGAAAAGATTAAGCAACATTTCTGCACATACTCCAAATATGGTTTCCTCTTACAGTTTCAGGTGAAGTTTCTGAATATAGTGCCCATGTTAAATGGCAGTAGCTTTCCAAGGCACAACAGCATCCATAAGCATTTATAAAGTATATGAAGGTGTCATGATGGTTTCTCACGTACATGAAAAACTTTTAGGTATTTCTTCGCCTCATTCACTTTTTTAAAATTATAACACATTTTTAATCTGGACTCTGTTGGAAAAAATTGGATTAGTTGAGTACAATTAAATCACTTGAATCAGTATTTAAATGCTTTGTAATTCAACCCTCAGAGTCACACAAATTATCTTGGAAGCTTAGCAAAGTGAATGGTAAAGTGCAGATAAGATTTAGCTTTGAGACATCTAATGTACTATTTAAGGAATTCTGGTGAGACTGTGTATTAAGACTTCCTCTTTACTCATCTGATAATGGCCTTGGTGGAGAAGACATCAGTTAAATGCTTAAATTAGAATGTTATTTGATAAAGACACTCCAGTCAATATATCCACCACAAAAGGGTTTTCCTGTTAGAAGATATTTTCTCCATGTGCTTCTCTTTTTCTATCATGCACTTCCTTTACCCATCTCACCTCAACATTAGAGTGTTTTTTTTCCCCTCCAGATCTGTTAAATTCATCTGACATTTGGAAGCAAGTGAAAGAGCACAACTAAATAATCCAAAAGATTTCTAAGAGAGAAAGAGACAGACAAAGATGTAAACACTACAGGTGGTGTGTTTTGTTTCCCCAAGTCTCCTGTGGATGCTGTGAAATTGACAAAATGTGTGCCTGCTTACCCAGAATTAAAATTTACAGGCTGGTTTAGGTAGACAGTAAAGGAATGAATGTTGTAAACTGGTGAGGGATTAAGATGTTCTTCTCTGGTGAGCATCATGTTTGGGGTTAGATCAGTGTTTAGTTTTATTACAAATGGTATATCAAATAGCAGCGTGGCAGCTTGAAGTGGACTTTGCTCACTTATTAAAGCTTCTGTAAATGAAAAGAAGTTTGTCCATTAAAAGTTATAATTTCTAGAAAACCCAAATCCTATGTCTTTAAGTGGGAAAATATGATAATTTGCATCGCAGTGACCTGGGGAGCAGTCTATTTTGTAACCCCACTTTCATCCAATCACAGTTTGGATAGCCCAAAGCAGATTAGATGGATGGACGGACGGACGGACGGACGGAGGGACGGACAGATGGAGAATTCACTTCAAACTGATAAACACGTTCAT
>JAOWBL010000019.1:6223072-6233842 GCA_028564865.1 Zenarchopterus dispar | reverse complement strand
GATGGATGGACGGACGGACGGACGGACGGAGGGACGGACAGATGGAGAATTCACTTCAAACTGATAAACACGTTCATTATGGTTTTAGTCTATTAAGAATACTGGTGAAAGCTCAGATAGCAAGATTTTAAAATAGCTCTGACCTTATGTAATTGGATAAAAGTAACATTTGATGCAAAAACCTCAGTTCTGGTGATAGCTATCTAAAGCTTCTTTTTTGTTAAATGTCTTTGTGCTGTTTTATTTGAGCTTATACTAACCATTTGTGCTGTCAGATATGAACATGTAATAGTATAGTATCATATACACTAAATCTTTCAGCAAAGTTAGAAACATGTCTTTGATTGTTTAGAAGCCTCACAGAAACCACAGTGTATAATTTATGTTGTGAGTAGGGGTGTTTTTACAATATGTTGTAATATATCATTACATTGTGTACATGCTGTGTATATGTGTGGTGTCCTGTGAATATTCCTTTGTGGCTATGTTGAGTGCTTTTTTTATGTGCTCTGTGTGCACATATTTCTACCAACTATGTGTGTTCAACTTCCTTCCAGTGTTTGTCATTGTGCACTGCAGTATACTGTATTTGCGTGGCATTAATGCTTTCAGGTCACTGTGCACATGGCTGTGTGCTTTCCAGTGAGTGTTTGTGAATATGAAGTGAGTGGATGTGCATTTCCACACCACGGAGAAACGAGTCAGTTCAGAGAGGCAAGAAGCGATGAGTGATGCCAGAGGTGGTTTTCTACCAACCTCTTCGTTGGCTTGCTGGCTCACTAATGGCCTCCTCAGTGGGCTGGCTGACCGACTTGCTGGCTCTCAGTGGCTCATTCTTCCTTATTTGGTTGTGAAAGCAGGGGGATGGTGGTGTCAGAGTAAGAGATGGGGGAGCAGTGGTACTCTGTTTACATGCAGGGTCAGAAGGTTAGAGCGCCAGAGTGCCATGGAGAAAACACAGATCACTTAAAGAAAGCAACAGAGTACGTGAACTATTGCTCCATGCCTGTGAATTGGATTAAGCTTGGCAGATTACCTATAAAAAAGTGCAACTGAGTGTCTGAGTATCTGTGAAAGAAATTGTGGATAACAATACATGCAGAAAAAAAATAAGATAATTCTACAGGTAATTTCCACTTGCATGAACACTCTGTCTCTTTTTTCCCCTCTCTTGCTCTCAGACTGTATACAATCGAGGGGAGTCAGTAGAAAAGAAATTAAAGGCAACCACCCTTATAGTTTTGCTCTTGTCCGCTCGAATGCCTGCGTGCCTGCCTGTGTTCCTTGGGCAATGTTTATGCTGTGCCCAGCCCAGGACAGAATAGATTCACCCACACAGCACTGTGCTCTCAACCAGAACTTAAGTTGGTCTGGCAAGCCTGAGCCAGAGCACCATTCACTCTCAGTCCTCTGGATTAGGCCCTTTGGCCTGGGGCAACACAGCAAAGGCTGCTTTAATAGATAGTATCTCTCTATCATCCATAAAATATATCTCAAGTTTAAAAAAAAAAACAAAAAACTTTAGGCCACATCAGCAGGTTGTTTAATTTCATCCATCAGCTTCCCTGAAGTCTGATGACATAGTTTTGCAAACCAGTGGAGTGACTTAAGTCCTGAAGTTGTTGTGACTTGTATGAATTTCTGTGTAACAGAGACCTCAAACTCAGTATGACATGTGGTCAGAAGTGAGGACTATGAAAACAAAGTTATGGTGATTTCTAAAATAAAGACACAAAAACACCAGATGGCACATTTATAAAAAATGCCATCTTTAACATGCACAACCCTATATAGCTTAGCAGCATCTCACAGTGCAAAACATCTTTTATTCCCAAATACTGTGAAAAATCAAATTCAATCAAAGTGATTACCTCAAAACTTGAGGTCAACTTCAGTTTCTTTAAATGCTGCTACAAATTAATGGAGCATATATAACAGAATAATGCTAATCTATTTCTGGGACTTTTGGCATCTCTCTTTATGATGTATGTTGAGATTGCTGCTTGTATGTGGTACAGGCATCACTGTGGCGAGAGTGGTGGCTACACGCAGGGCACATTATCCAGCCTGTCAGACTCCCAGGGCTATGTTACGGATAACACCACTCCGAGAGAACACAGTGCCTCTTGACGCCAGCTATAAAGATTAGCCGAGCTTTGTTTAATTGTGCTGCAAACATCCTAGGAGGCACTTAAGAGCTACTGCTCTCTTTTCCTTAGAAACTGTCTTTAAAACTCCCAGTGGTGCAGAAGGCCTTAAGGATTTATCTAAGTCAGGTAAACTCAGAGAAAGTCCCAAGCCTCTCTCTCATAGTCATAACTGAGGAATTACAGCCAAGCATCAAACTGAAACAAATGTCAAAGGATAGAGTCTAAGATAAAGGTAAAAAAAAAAAAAAAAAACAGGATATAAAGGCAAGGGGATGAGATGAATTAGTGCCATTTCACAATATTGCATTCAACATGACCAAATGATGAATGGTGACTATCCAATTACAATTTTTAGAATGCAACTGTCTCACAAATGTTAATGACATTTCACCCAGATGGAGCCTTTCCTCTTGAGATGGAGGTCTCATATTGAGGCACAATAGAAGCTGCAAATTACATCTCCTGGTAATCTAACACTGATGACCTTTTATCAGTGCATCACTGATGCAGCCCTTGCAGGTTTAATGGTGGGTTTCTCTGTAAAGGTCCTGGAGAGGATCAACATGAGTGTTGTTGAGCTTCTACAACAGCACTCATCAGACTTTCATATTTTTGTTATTATGAGCATTAACATGCACCCATGATAATGCACGTTCATATAATTAAAATCAAAGTTCAATGACTGGTCTTATTTAGGCATCAATCAAGTAAATTTCATTTGAACCTTTCAAAAAAATGTGTATTGGTTTTTACTTTAGAAATATGAGTTTTATTAGAATATGTAAGAAGTGGACATAGAATATTTTTGCTTTTTAATTCCTTTTTATTTGCATTATGTTTATTAGTGCTGTGAAGTGTATTTTATCAAAGGTGGGAACACGACCTGCTCTTCTCAGCTTTTTCCAGGTTTTTCTGGAAACCTGGTTATAACCTGACTTGGATGGGCGTGGCTCCAGCTTTACCCCCGACCCTGAATATGATTCAAGTGGGAAATGGAAAATTAACAAATAAAATATTCTTGCAAGAATGAAAAGAGACAAAGCAAAGCCTTCCACTCAGGAGGCTACAGTACTTCAGATGTTTCAGAGACATTTAAAGAAAGTCACTGCTTGTCAAGAGACTTGCAAGGTGAAAGAATGGTTTTGCTGTGATCTTTGAACTAATCAGACAAACAGATAATCCTTGAATTACTTTCATGACTAGATGAATGAAGGAATAAAAACAAGTAATTATGCAGCTGTCTTTTCCTTTGTGACCTGTAAACCAGTATTGACTTTGAAATCTCCACCTTCTTTGTGCCTAATGTTTATTTCATAATGATGTAGCAGAAGGCAAGTGACAATGTGCAAATACTGTTACCTCATTTTTGGCAGAGTAACCTTACGTGTCACCGTTTAAAACAGAGAGTGTTTATCCTTTGCCAGACATGCCTAAATTAAGAGTACCCCTACTTCTGCAGCACTATACATCTTGCAAACATGAATGGCTGTAATTGCCAAACTATGACTGAACAGGAAAACTGTCAGTGTGTTCACCTGTACCACTATCCGTAAGCTTATATCATCCTATGCTTTGTACAAACTTTGAATGCAACTGAGTTTCCCTAAAGACTTTTTAATTTTGTAGCAGGCCTGTGGTCTGAGCAGAGTTCATGCACATAAAAGTCACAAAAGTGGTGTAATGCTCATATTAAACATTATTAAATCTACTGTATTTAATGGGAAAAAATGTCAAACTCCCTGTATACTCTTGGTACTTTTTTTGAAAATACATTACTGGAATTTCTGGAATTTGTTCAGGTTTGAAGAGGATATTTTTGTTTTTATGCATTTGAAACAAAAAGCAAACAAACAAAAAAAAAAAAAACAATTGTTCTGAAGGCTCAGAGAGCAACTTCAACTAACAGAGAGCTGATGCTTTATGTGCTTCAGGAAACTTGTAATTTAGCCCCCTAATTATATAATGCACAATCACAGAGTAGTTTTTTAAAAATAAAGTTTAAAACCCCCCCTAACAATCCTGCACTGGAAGTACAACCCAGCGGTAGTAGGTCTTTTTTGCATCTCCTTTCCAGCCTGTTAAACCCATATATGGGGCCACCATCTCTGCACTCGAATGAACCCAAATGGTCACAAAGGTCTCAGTATCAGTGTGGCTCAATTTACTGAATACAGCTGTTAATTTGAGGCTGTTGGCCTCCAGTGACATGAAACAAGGGCTCTGTGCACATAGAGAGGGGATGTTTGGGCTTGCACTTGCTCTGACACTCATTTGCTCACATTCATTCAGCATGTCTGCTGCCCTGCCAGCACCACTAATAACAAAGAGATGATGTGGAAATAAAGAGTATGGTCTGCAGCGTATGCGTTGTAGTGATCTACAGTTGATATTTCAGCTGAAACTTAAAGCGTCCACATGACTGGAGCTACAGAGTTGATGATGCTTCATAACACTGGAAGGAAAAATCCTTCCAGTGTTATGCTAAATGCTGTAATACTTGGATGAACAATATGAACATATCCAGAAAAACGACATACAGGTAGGCATAAATAATCTTGTAATGTCAAAAATGATGGGATTGCAATCCCTGCATGAAAAGACTGAAAAGCAACTTTTCCTCCACAGCCATAGGGGACGCCGCTGAGGTGAAAATAATAAAAGATTCTTTTTTGCTGATTTCATGAGCGATTGAACCAAGCAATGAACTGTCTTTAATAAGACTTACCAAAGATGAGCTTCAACTGAAGGAACCTGCAGGAACAAGAAGTCTTTTCCTTGAACTCCTCCTTTCCCACCACAAGAGTCTGGAGACTAAACAAAGGTCTGGGGGAAACGTTTCAATCTAAAACTACCATGGCAATGGCACTAGTCTGGTTTTAAAATTACCAAAGAGTTTAGGGGTGGGGCTCACAGTGCACCGACTGGATGACTGTTCCAATATATTTTATTTTTATCTTTTTGTGAGCTTGTAAAATTTGCTAACTTGAAACTGTACTTCAAGAATAGTTGTTACACCTCGTAAACATGACATTCAAATTCGCAGATTCATGCAGTGATTTTGGCAACAAAGAAAAATATTAAAATAATATTAAAGTAACAAAATATTAATCTCTGACCAGCAAGGATTGTTGGTGAGAAGCAACAGCCTCTAATGGACTTAATTTAATTATCAACCTTGTAACATAAGTCCCCTGCGGAAGTGTAAAAGACAGGATCTGAGACAATTATTGAGCTCCTCGTAAAAAGCCCAAGCTCTTTTAAGTTTTGGTTGTGGTTAATAAATTTGCAACTTAAATGTTATTTTAGTCTTCTCTGAAACTCTGCAAATTGAATGTGCTGTCACATTATTCAAGACTTTTCCGGGAAGGGTTTATCATATTTATTTCATTGAATAAATTCTACTTTTATGATAGAAAAAAACAGCAGTAAATTTCATTTAAGCAAAACTGAGAGGTTTCTAATCTCAAGAGGACTTCAAACACTTCAGACGGTGAGAAAAATAATTACGTTTCAAGGTGCTGCATGCCAGGCTGGAGCAGAGAATTTGGATGAGCGTAGAGAAATCCAGATATCTCAGCGCATTACATGTCTCGGCTGACGCATGATGGCTTCCAGATCTGAAAGTCACCAATGCTGTTTGTTGAATGAAAGAATTGCAGCAGGAGCTCCTCGGTCCCAGCCTGCTGTGACAGGTGGATGATAGCTCTCTCGCAGCCTCAGCTCAGCTGTCACTTTGGATGGATGGGCTTAGCACGCAAAGCTCCAAATACGTGGAAGGAAGATGACAGTTTACTACTTGTCGTGTTTTGGTCATCTTTAGAAAGTGAAAGCAAGGACTCTGGATCTTATATCAAATTTGAAACAAAAATATCCTTCCACGGTGTTTTGTGATTGTCCTTATTCGAAGTTGTTTCCAAAGATGCACACAAAAGGAAAAACATGATGAAAATTGCACTGATTTGGATGCTTAAACACAGTATTATTTGATTTTTTTGATTTGCTTAATTGCTTCATTAATCACAGCAAACAATTAACTGCTTGCTAAGACGTTGCTGTGATGCTGCAACCATTTGGATAAAATCTGGCTAGTTGTTAGTGAATTTTGCAAAACATGTAGTCACGCAGCTTCAGAAAACTTCCAAAGTACTAACTGTGCTTTACCATGTGGGAAAAATATCTTTCTTACATAAATAGCCAAAGGTAAAGAAAGAGCAACAGAAAGGTCAGGTATAGATGGAACAAAATATAAGAGAAACAGAGCTGAGCAAAGAAAATGAACATTTGAAGAGGCCTGAGGAATAAGAAGACATAAATTTGTGGCCAGTAGTGTGGAACCTGTATTTATGCACGTTACCCTGGAGAACAAAATTACCCTTCTAAAACAGAAGTGCACTGTGATTAAAAAAGGAAAAAAAGTGCCCCACTTACCTTTGTGTTGTTTTAAAACCTCTTTAGCCTCATATCTTCAGCTGCTCCAGTGGCTTCTTCTTGTTACTCACTCTCTCACACCTTCAAAGAAGACAGAAAAATAGCACAGAGGGGAAAGAAGAAGGAAATTAAAAGAGAAAGATTAATGAAAGGGACTACTAAATGAACTCCCTCCTCAATTGGTAGGTGGGGGAATTCAACAAATGCTTAGCTGAGTTTCTTTCCCTTTCCCCTCTTTGCCCTTTGCGACCACATGACGGCAGTTCTCAGATGAAGAGGATGCCTGCGGCTGATTGCCTGAGAGGCATAGAGTACGAATCTGCATGAAATCTCTCTTTTTTCTTTTTTTCTACTTTTTCTTTTTTGATCATTTTCTTCTTCAAAGCCCAGTCAGAATTGATGGGCGAATGTATCCATGTGGGCGTGCACAAGAGTGAGTGTTGCACATGCACTAGTGAGCTCTATGTGTAAATAAACGAGTTTATGAAAAATGCTGTATACATTTATTTTTAAAGTATATCATCAAAAATGTTCAAGTACTGTTAACAGATATTTTGCTTCATTCATAAATATAAATATATAGTCTGCTTGTGAATGTATTTGTGTAGTCTTCTCTCAGTCTAGTCTTCAGATGCAGATGGCAACGAGTCAACCATGAGGACTTTCTACAGAGCAGCTGACATCTTGGGTGAAAGGTCAGGGGAGCTCATCATCATCAGAAGTCATTTTTTTCAGGAAAACAATACGAATACAAATGCACACAGGACATGATCAATGCAATACAGACACTGAGGATACTATGTGTTCCCAGAGTGATAAACTATACAGGTTAGAGCCAGGATCCCTGTTTAATAATCTACAGAACTCTCTGGTCATAAACAAACTGATTCCATCTGTAGTCGGACGTTGCTTCCATTCTAATGCCTTTCCGACGGGACTAGGACTCAACCTTCATTAACCAACAGGCAAAGACCACAGCATTTTAAATTGGCACCAACAATCAGCTATGTCAGGGTACTGGTTTGCTGCTTTTTTTAAAAAGTGCAGTGAACAGAAGAAAAAACGTGAGCAAACTTTACTTGCAACTTGAAAGTATTAAACAATTCTGAAATTATATTCCTTCTTTTTCAAATGTCATATGAAACTTTTATGAATAGGACAACTAGATATCTTGTAATGGGGCACACAAAATGTTTCACCTCAGAGTTCACTTTGCTTGTTTTACTTTATCCTCAGATGACGTTATTGACTCCTGGCCTCCTCTACTGCCACTTCGTGAAACGGGGCACTGCCTGTCTCTTAAACTATCCTCTATGGGCATTATTACTTTAGCGTCTGGACATCAACGTGATTCTTTATTCTGACAGGACACCAGGGTCAGACTGGTCCACACAGGCTAATGTGTGTCAACTAACAAGCTGTGCTACAGCAGACTCTCCTGCAGCACAGGAGGGAGCAGGCACCAGATCTGTAGTTTTGTGATAGACACCAGGTTTTTGATCATGTTAGACTCTGTATGGGGGCAAATGTAGGGATCAGTGAAGTTGTGGAACTGAAAGCTGCCTGTATGTGTAGCACATGTGCAAGCATGCATGCATACGTGCGTATCAGAGAGACAAAGAGGATTAAAATATGAAAGGTGAATTCTGTAATACTCCCACATGCCTGCTGCCAAGATGAGTGCTGGGAATTTGTTAAATGTACAGCATTTATTTACTGCACACATGCTGTTGCACTACCGCTTCCTCCATCACACGAGACACTCCCTTAACCGGGCAAGTTGCCATTACTCAGCCGGAACAAGGGGTTAGCCAAATAGCATGAAAGCTAAACCACAACCTAAAAAAACAAGCAAGGAATCGGAAATCTCTCCTAATGTCCTCACAATGACAAGGAGGCTGAAGAACTATGGCCAAATTCCAGTTTTTCTTTTTCCACTACCAAACATGGGTTCAGTTTCTGTTTGTCCGATCACGTGAAAAGCACCTCAGGTTTGTTTTCTCATGACCCTGCAACATATTGGCATTGAGTTTAGTCACCGTACTGAGGCAGATGGCTGAGCATTATGGTGCATGGCAAAATGGGAAAAGAAAACATGCATGATGCAAAAAGGGCCTTTGTAGTTTCTGTCCAGCAATGTGGAAACAAAGTCCAGAATAGAGAACCACAGGACTGAAGCACCCTGAGCAAATAAAATAAAACAATGACAGAAAGAAAACACAAATATCTGTAAACAAAAAGGAATAATGTTTTTTTTTTCTTAAATGAAACAAAAAAAATTCCCCATGGTTCCACCTGCACTATTCATCAGGAAGAAAGTAGATCTTCACTAAAGACTAAGGAGAAGAGAATGTGAAAGAAAAGAGCGTGTGGGGGAGGTGTGAATGAAAAGAAGAGAATTGTTAAGCCCAGGTAACATATAGGGTGGAATGTGTTAAAGTGTGAAAAATAAATTGAGAAATGGGAGTATGGTGGAGGACAGGTTTAGAGTAGGGAGAGCACACAGTGATGGACAAGAGTGGGTAAGCCGAGAGGATGTTGGAGAACCGAGTAGGGAAAACCAAGAAAAGCAGTGAGGAACTAACTGACGAACACAGTAGCAGATGAGAGACACGAGGGGGAAAAAGATCAGCTAGGAGGAAAACTAAGTATGAAGAGGAACATAGAGGGTGGAGCAGAAAGAATCAGCAAGGAAATGACAAAGCGAAAAACACGATTACAAAATTAAAAGGCTGAGAAGAGGGATGAAAAGGTGCACGAAGAAACAAGAGCAGTGGGTGAAGAGGCTTACCTATATTTAAAATCTTGAATGTTCTCCAGAGTACAAGCCACAGTTAAATGCAGCTGAATCTTGGGTCCAAATTTCATTTTATATCTTGTGAGAATGATACAAAATAAAACTAGGTTTTATACTGATTAGTTGAAACTATTGCAAAATTAATTGCATTTCCTGTAAATTGACATAGATTAGCAATGCAATTGCCTTTTCTCTCCTGAGAAATTTCAGATTTGTCAAGACATTAGAGTGAGAATTACATGATTGGCTTCTATTGTCATTCCTGTGAGAAATTTATTAGAATAGCATAAAACAAAAAAGGAGTGTGCTTAACAGCAATGCTTATTTAAGTGTACTTTTAAAGGGGGAATATGCAGTCATGTGTTAAGCATTGATTTGGGTGTCTGAAGTCACTACAAACACAAACACACAACCCTGTAACTTTGTTTGATGTGTCTAGATCTGAACGTTTCTTATTCAGTGAGCTATTGAGAACCACAGGGTACTGTGACATCACAGACACAGATAAGAGTAGAATCAGCAAGCCACCCAATCTTATCTCTAATCCATACTTATATCATGCTGCATTTCGTGTATGCAGCAGGTCTCATCCTGATATAATCCTGAATAAAAAGGGAGGATTGTAGCTGACTGTCTCCACAGCATAGAACCAGCTGATATGGACATGGCAGGAAAAACATGGTTGAAAGTAGGTGGTTAAAAAGCATACAGTGAAAATACATGTGAGTGAATCTCTCTGCTCTCATATGTAGCCATTCACAGATATCTCTTCCTGACCATTGGTTAGAAGTGTTGGCTAAATGACAGTACTGACTCTAATATAAATGACTGTTATAAGTCAAAATATTTTGAGAAAAAACACAAACACCAATAGGATTTTAGTCTATATTAGGCCCTGTCAAAGCAGAAAATCACTGAATGATGACTGAATGATAGCAATTGGAATTATTTTCGATGCAGCAGTTTAACCCAAACAATGCAGCAAATGACGACACGTCTATGTTCCTTCCTGGTACCAATTATTTGATTTTTGCTATTATGTATCCACACTTCAGTAAAGTAAACAACACCATTTCTTGCAGTTAAGTGCTCCATTTTTCCCATTAGGCTACATCAGGATCAATTTTGAGGAAATAGCTTTATAACAGTTAAAAATTGCTTTTCAAAAAAGAGCTACAGCCTTACACAGAAAAAGTATAGTAATGTGTTATGTATATCCATGTTTCTTCGTTTTACAACATCAATGAACATATGGTAAAATGATAAATAACCTGGACTTCTATCGCTATCTAGCACCTGGTCTTCAATATACATACAGACATACACACACACACAAACACACACACACACACACACACACACACACACACACACACACACACACACACACACACA
>JAOWBL010000019.1:6171881-6221103 GCA_028564865.1 Zenarchopterus dispar | reverse complement strand
TGGAATCCTCTTGCTCTGTGTTTTGTCAGAGAATGTTCACACACAGATGTAGTTTCTTTTTTTTTGTTTGTTTGTTTGTTTGTTTTTTTGTTGTTAAATGAAACACTCCAAGTTTCATTCACAGAGCTAGCAGTACAACAGTTCATTATAATCTCTTATATGCCTGCAGAAAATCCCCTGTCACATTTACAACTGCGCAACATTTATCAGAAGGTCTATGACATAAACCTCCTTATTGGAAGTAGAATTAGCGCTGACTTAAACTGGAAGTGGGAAAACCAGCCCAAATTACAAAAAGCTGAGGAAAAAAAGAGAAGAAAAAATAAAGAAGACCCCATTGCTTTCTACAAATATATTTCATTGTGATTTCAAGGTACTGTCATGTTTTTTTGTTTTTGTGTATATCAGCATATGGTTGGTTGGTGGTAAGTGTCTATATCGACAAGCAGTGACTGATATTCAATTAGTTCACTTGCCACCTCTACATGGCTCGGCATTCCACTGGTCAGTAAATCAGCTCAGCTGACAGTGCACAGGTCAATATTAATATTACTGTCTCCATAAATAATGTTATTGTAGAGCTGCATGTTAATGGTTCATGAAATGATGGACATGATAAAGTAGAGTTCTATTGTGAAGGTGCATGAATTTAGCAGAGAGAGACAGAGAGAGACTAAATCCTCCACAACGTCCTTCGATAGGAATGTTGGTGACATTGGGTTGGAAAGGCGCCAAGGTGGTCACAGATGTGCTCCTAAGCTTGAATGGCTGGGGGGTAGGGAAGCTGTGAGTATGTATTATGTGTGTTATGTGTGGGGTGTTGATGGAGGCTGGGAGAGTGAACTCGACGCAGTGGATTAATTATTATAAATAATTTCCCCAGGCCACATGTTTATGACTGCTACTCAAATTTCTGTCTGACTACCTGATTTTAATCCTGGATGGCACAGAGAATGGACCGTTTGCGTGTTTGAGATGGGAGGGCTGCAGGCTTGAGAAGAAGAATGACTTCTGTTTCGTAACAGTAGCTCGTATTACATCCTGATAGCAAACATGTCGTTTTCATATCTTTATGTGAGTGCTGCAAATCTCTAGATTGGCCATTTGAGATGGCAGTCTTTAAATGAGAGGTGTCTCAAAAGATGGCTTGATAACTTGACATCACAGCAAATGATGGAGCATCAGTCATTACATTTACAGAAGCTGAAGTGTCAGTGTGAAAACAAAAGCCCTCTCAAAGCTGAATATATCTTTTCATCTCATTGAACAAGTGAATGTATTAGAATGTGATTCTTTTGCTTTTATTTGATTTGTTCAGAGATGGTATGAATGAATGTCCTCTCTCTTTTTTAAAATTTTGCTTTCTTTAATACTGGAATAAATTCTGAGCACACACATTCCTGTATCTCCTGGCCTTTGAGCAGCCTCACTAGTTCAAACACAAAGTTCAAGGGAAGCTCATCACTAGTTGCATTTGGAGTGATGACTTTTACTCATTCACATGCCCTTATGCACAGACCTGACTGAGTTTCCAGAATACAAATTCAAACCGGTAACACTACGGTCACAAGCTTGCAAGCACCTACTTCTTAGCTTCTGTATAATTTGTGCCCTGATCAGGAACTCACTCCAAAAATTCATGCCTCAAGGAGGTAATCTTATCAACAAAGAATCCATAAAAACACTGTGCAGCCCCACCATGAAAATGATTACCTTCTAAAGTCCTTTTTCTGATTCATGATCATTGTTTATGCAATGTTAAGAAATGTGAAAAAACAGATTAGCAAACATTATCCCCTTGGAAGAAAGAGCTTGCAAATAATTGAATAAATGAATAAATCACTGCAGAGAAATATTAATCAGCTCTTAGCACTCATTTGTGCAGGAGGACGTGGTTATTGCACTGCATGGCAACTGGTGAGAAGAAGAAAAGATGAGTGCACACACATATGCACATGTGTGGTCACATGGTGTATTTTTTTAGTTATCTACTAATAAGGATAATTCTGGGAAAGACATCTGAAATGACTTTGAACTATGTAATGATGTCACCTCCAATCACTACACGCACACACACAAATGGGCATAGACAAACACATACACACACAAACACACAGCAGCCGTGGACCAGGGGTTTTGCAAAGCCCGGATCATCCTTGCTAATCCACACTCATTAAGGATGAACTCCATGATAGTGCGTGACACCACCAGCTTGCATGGCCCCCGCCCCCTTTTACCCCACTTTCACATGCACACACATATAGTGGATAAGTAGCAGCTTTGATAGTGATTTTAATAAATTACTGCAGATTGTTCTATGTATGTTTGTCACTGCTGCAAGAGTTAATAGAACATCTGTCACACTCGTTGATGCAAATCGGGCCCAGTTTAATTAATAGTGACAAAGTTTTATCTAACGCCGCTGAAGGTGACATGTGACTGACCATGGGAAGGAGAGCACGCTTTACCACACTCTTCAGACATCTGCCAAATGGAAGAGTCCTTCAAGATGGAACAAACTGTAGGGCGACGGTGAATCACTTTACTGTGGGGAAACTACAAGGATTTTTAGCAAAACTTTGAATCAATTATTCAAAGAATTTCATTGTTCTTCCAGAGGGAAGAGAATTTTTTCTGCACTCAACAGCCTTTATGTGAGGACCAGAACATAAATAGAATGTTTGTCCCAAGTGCTTCTCTACTTCAGAGAGAAGGTCAATTCTTCGAGGAATCTACCTACAAAAGGGAAAAAAAAGAAGCCAGATGCTTCCCTTCAAGTTCTCATTCTCCAAAATAACTCTCCCTGTGTGGGGTTCCTAAATAAATTACAGATATGCTATCCTCCCAAGATGTGATCTCTGTTCTCCAGCACAAATTAAAAATTTAAAGCCATTTAGGTTGGTGCCCGGTGTAACTTGAAGCAGTGTGGTTACAAGTGGCGATATCCAACCGGGCTTGTGTCACAGCACTACTTAGAAGTGATGCTTGTTGCCCTGGGCACTGCATCCCAGAGAGGAAGCAAGGAAGCCTGCTTTTACAGGGCATATCATATCAATGTGAGGTCACAGGCTGGACCAAGCTGTTGTTTCTACCTGCAGCTATGTGTGGTGCCAAAGTGTCCAGACACCGAAGTCGGACTTTCTCACTCTGAATGAGTCACCCCAGGTTAAACGTAAACTGATTTCAAAGGCTCGGCTTTGGGGTCTGTTTTATTTTCAACCATCATCTTCTTTAGAGCTGCACACATTATTTTAAAAACCATAAAAATGAGACCTTTTGTAAAAAGTTAAGGCTTGAGTTTTATTACCTGAAGTAAAATGGGCTGATTAGTTTACGACAACAATCCACACTTGTACAGGATTATATGTCATTAAAGGTCTGTAAACTAAAATGTTTAACCTCTATGGAGTTCCCTAAAATCTCTAATGACAAAAAACAAGTGTAAATGTTTAGATAACAAGACAATTAAACTCTAAGAATATGCAATTAGTTTTCATCATCCACACATAATTCAAATAATTGACAACCTCACACCCCTAATGTCCACCTCCTGACAAGTAGTCATAGAGATAGAATTAGAAATAAGCGTTCAGAAATCAACTCCATAGCATGCTTGGCCATAAAATGGTGTGCAGTAATAAAAATGCCCAGATATCCACAGTCATTTAAATCCCCTAGAATCAATTAATCAACTAAGCAAATCCATTTGTCCTTATGAAAACAGAGGCAACAGGCCAAGAGAAACAGGATTACCACCAATCTCAAATGCCTGATTATTAAAAATAAATACACCTCTTTATTAAATACACCAGAGGAAAGCCTGGGAGGCTCACATATATGCACAGCACATCCTATTTATTGTGGTGTTTTAGACAACAGGAGAGACCAAAAAGGCTAATTAAGGGGAAAACTCCACAAAAACACTATCCAAATGAACGGAAGACTTTGTGTGGAGTAAATCATTAAGCAGAAAAGAGCTAAATAAATGGCTTTGTGTATGCCCATGTGTGTTGGTGTGCCTGTGCTTTGGTGGGGTGCATTTAATAGACTCAACCTTACCATGAACCCAAAGAAAGTGTTTTGTCATTTGACCTTCATTAACATCTTCTATTCATTGCGCCGACTCTGGTGATAAATCAGGAAATGACTCACATTGTGCCTTCCAGTGACATGCAGTAAAACATTCTCATCTACCTGACTTTCATTAACTTTTGTCTCCTTACACAATAACCAGGGGCTTGATTGAACTTAAGTTTTATAAGGTGTTTGGCTTATGGAGACTTTACTGACTGAAATTTAAAAAAAAAGAAATCAAAGCAGGAGACAAGTCAGTAAAGATCGACAGTGGAAACACAACCCTGATATACTTCTACTTTCATGAGGTGAAGCATGTGATGGAGAATAACACCTTTAACCTTGGACTACAGATTAACATTTAAAAAAAACCCCAGTAAGAGGATGAGAGAGAGAAAAAAGTGCTCTTTTGGAACAGAAGACTTTCTGGATGGGGATAGCTTCCCTCCACGAGGCATTGCTGGATTAACCTAATCAGAAGATTAATCAGACTTGAAACACTGCAGGCAGTGCCGGTGGCCTCTTTATCCAACTGTGCCGGGCAGTGGAATTAGGATTGAGAGCAGGGAGATGGTGTTCCCACAACCCCTTCCTCTGCTGCAGAACTCTATCTTTACTCAAAAAACTCAAAATGAGATGGTGAATTAGAAGCTCCCAGTTTGATCAAATCACCTTTTGGAACCATAGCTCTTGCTTGTGCATGTTTCAACTTTGCTAGACTTTTTTTTTTAAAGAAGCATATCATGTATGACAAGGTTATGAGTTTAAAAAAAATCATTTTTTTCTTGTCACCTCTTGTGCATCTTAAATGCACTTTACAATAATACAGTTACAATGTTTAAATTTTGAACATTGATACATCAAGATTAGTCCCAACCAGTGCATGGAAACTTTTACAATTATAAAACTGTGTTCGAGTTACAAGCATCTATATTCAAGTGCAGCCCTTCGACGCAGGGGTTGAAAGACACAATGAACCACTTCCCCTGAAAGTGGTGAAAATTTCCTCTTGCTGTTGCATGTTTTTCTGACCGTGTAGCAAAGGATAAAATCTGAGAAACCTGCTGCCTCAATTTTTTAAGCTTTTGACCACATGGCTATAAGCACCCCTAAAAAAAATTAAAGAAACAGATTCAATTAAAAAACAGGAGAAAACACCATCATGATCAGACTACACTGAATAAAGAAATGAAACTTAACACGCTTATCTGTCTCCATCTGTCTTCCTTGAATGATGTTACAACTAATCCCACCACGTAGGCTGAGCAAAGGAAAAATAAGACTGTCGCACATGTCGATGAAAAAAAGGTAAGAAGAGAAGGAAAGGCATCATTGATCTCAGCTCTCTGGTGGCCAGGTTATCGATTGCTGCATACAGCTGTGATACTTGGCACACCTTTTTTACTCCAGATGCAACCTTCAACCTTGAATCTGCAGTCAAGCTCCAGGATTCCCCTCTTTGCTGAGGCAGCTAGCAAAAGGATACAGAGAAGTGTGTGTGTGTGTGTGTGTGTGTGTGTGTGTGAGCAGCAGTGATGGAAGTCCCCGATTTTCTGTACCTGATTGTGGAGGAATATATATGTACATTTTATAACTGTATCCCAGGCCATAACAGACAGTGTTTTACAACAAAAAAAGTGATTATCTTATAGAGAAAGGTGCTGGGTAGGGTTGAAAACTGAACAAAGGTTGAAGCCGGTGAGCACAGTAACACACTCCTTTGGGGGGCTAAAATGGGAAAGACGTTGACAACACATGGAAAAACAAGAAAAAGTAAACCTAATCAAAGCACCCAATTTTGATCTTTTCTGCTCCTTTGAGATGTATTGATCACAGAATCTCATTAGGCCTTTTGGCTTTTTTTTCTTTTTTTTTTTTTTGATGGTCAAGTAAATAACAGATAAAGATTGGCCTGTTTTCACAGGGAAAGAAAAAAAGAAAAACAACTTCCCGGCACATGCTTTTACTGCACTCGCTATTTTATTTAAAGACGTTCTTTCAGTCTTAAGTATGAATACACTTAAAAGATCATCAGTGAGGTGAAGAGGAGAGTTTGAAAATAACACTTAAAATGAATAGATGTGGGATGCAGCTAATGGTATTTCATCTTTGCCACATTATTTCTAAATTTAATATTGGCTTTTCAAACACTACGCAAAGAAAAAGGCTGCTATGCCTAAATTCCCCTATTTACATTTAGTAGGTATTTCTTCTTTTGGTACCCCTCTCATTGTTCCCAGAATCAGCTGAACTCTCCCAGTCTGGGAATCCCAGTCTTGAGTGTTCCAGTGGATTAAAGTGCTGCATCAAAGCCTCGCTCCTCAGAGATGTTCTCTTTTTTCCAGAGCTGGACATGAAAGTTCTGACGAGTGAGGAAAGTCAAACTAATATTGCCTGACTGCCTTTTTACAACAACCTAATATTCAAATGTAGTAATGTTTTAAATTAACTGGGATCAATGTATGTCTTTGGGGACAAGGAGAAGGAGAGAAGGAGGGGAAAGGGAAAGAAGAAAGAGCAGGTTGAAGTTAATAGGGAAAAAAAACAGGTGAAACCGGATGATGCAGCGAGATGGTTAAAAAAACCTTCTGTTTCACCTTTCACTGCTGTTGATTTCACATCTATTTATACATATCTGTATTGAAATCATGCTGAAGATTATACCAGCTTGTTGGAGCCAGAGCAAATTAGATATTTTGTCTTTTGGTAACAGTTCAGCAAAACACTGAAGGTGGGAGGTGGCAGTGGGAGTGAAGAAACTGTCAGTGAAAAGCAGCCTCTAAAAATGTCCTGTGGAAATATCCTTTTCTTACTAAATATTAAAATATTGAGCCCACTTTTTTTTTTTAACTTTACCAGTTGTTTCAGGTTCAGCAGCAGCTGTTTGTCATCTGCATTAATAATGAGCTCAGCCAGGAAAGTTCATCTGGTTTATTGTATTGGGCATTATACGTGGAGGCCTCAACGATAACAAGATGTGATATGAGTAATGGAGGTCCGGTGCCCAAGCAGAACTGCGTGTCCCTGTTTGTGCTGATGTGTTGTGTTTTGTTTTTGCAAACATAGTACTATGCATTATGGCTAAACATCTCCAATTTGACCTTGTCTGTCCAAATGGCATTTTTCCAAACATCTTGTTCTCTCACTCTCTGTCTCTCTCTCTCTGTCTCTCTCTCTTTCTCTCTCTCTCTCTCTCTCTCTTTTAAAATGCAAGTTCGCAAACTTAAGCTGTGCTGTCATGTTATTTTTAGAGAGAAGAACCTTGATTTCCTGGTTATCCTTCCAAACAAGCTATACCTCTTCAGTCTTTTTCTGACTGTACTCTCATGGAGGTTTTTTTTTCTTGCAATTTCTCATAACATTAAATTATCTGAACTTAGGGAACATTTATTCCAAAGAAGATTAGCAGCTGTCTGTTTAATAAAAGCCCTTGTTTGTGAAGGGCCTTATTGCCATTCTAAGATTAATGGGCAAGAACAACTGCTCTTCTGAGAGCATTACTGATGTCTTTCCTCCTTGCCATTGTGTTAATACACTTGAATAAGTGTATTGTCGAACTGCCAAAATTTAGTCTTTTATAGACTTGCTTACACTTGCTGATGATTAAAAAATTGAATACATTTGATTAATAGCAGTTCCTGTAAAAGTACTAAAAGTGCATTTAGACTTTCAGGGTCAGCTTCAAGGATTGAACTTAGTTTTTGTTAGATAAACAATAAACAGCATCGGGTGTTGTTCATCTGAGGCTGTATTTGCCTAAATTTAAAAACCTATTCAGGACAAGATGATGCTATATTTGGATATGAATAACTTAAGAATTGAAAGACAAGAGGGTGCATAAACAACGCTGTCTATTACAGTTTCTCCGAACAGTGGCTTGTCTATCAATTCACAGCCGATCCTGTTATTTATTCTGACAAATACCAGGATACTTCTGATAACGTCTTGACAAATGGGCCCGTTCTTCCTCCTCCAACAGCCAATACATCTCCCCATGTCCACCTCTATCAGATTCTATTATGTGATATGAAATCACACCCTGGATCAGCACAACCAGGAAGCGCTTGTGAGAACAGAAGCACATTTAAGGTATGATATTAAAATCCAAAGCTGTGAAAAGAACACAAGGAGATCCAAACTCTTCAGATCATTAGACATCATCACTATGACTTACAGTTTCCTTGCTCTGAAATACAAAACAGCAACTGTTCTGGGCTGAGTGCTGGCAACAGTTATTATTTGGTGCAAGAAAAATAGATTGATCACATAATCAATTTAATGTCTTCACTTAGTTAACGCCTCTGAAATGGAAGAAGAAAATACAGATGATAAAAAATAAAGCGTTGTTGTAGTGACTGCTGAAACATAAATGAACTTCAAACTCAAATATTTCTAAACTAGGCTGAGCACATCTTTGTACTGAATGTGGTTAATAAAATACATTAGTATTGTCACTGGAAGGAAACTGTGTTACATGTTGCTTTGAAAAGATAACTTAATTATAATCCTCCAGGGAATATTTTTAATATAAGCAATAAATCAACTATAGTTAGGTTATAAAAGTTTACAGTACATCTAAAAGAAATAAGTATTTCAAAATTTAATAGACAAAGTTTCCTATAAATGTAAGGTATTGCACCAGCTTCAATATCAAACTACTTCAAAATCCAACTGTGAGTTGGCAATTCACAATTTCTCCATGTGTTCAACTGAATAAAATTGTTTAGCAACCCCAGAGTAAACCTTCCGAAAGAGGCTTCGAAGATATTTCTCACAGATATAGAAAATGCAGACTAGTGGTGCTGCTCATTTGAAAGCTGTTATCACATTGGGGTGTTTTTCTTTACAGTTGATCATCCCACTGGAGGATTGTAAACCTATGTTTGAATACTTAGGAAATAAGTTAAATGCCAAATGTTCAAGAACCTCAGTGATAGTCATCTGGCTAAAAGATGAAAAATAAATAAAATCATTTCAAGGTAGGGTAATGGATTTCTTGATGACATCAACAAAACACAGTGAGCTAGCTCCTCCCTCACTCTCCCACCACAAAAAGGATACATGATACATGATATTAGCAATTTACAAGTGTGTTTTTCAGGGAAAAAAAAAGGATGGCTTATTGGTTTGGTTGACTTTGCACTGAAATTGCAAAATGACCCAAGAATAAAGTTTAAAAAAAAATGTTTTCATAAGTAAGATGGGATTTCTGCTTGTTTTCTGGTACACCTGCACCTGAAGAACCTGTCACACCAAGAAAAACTGATTTATAAAAAAAATATTGGAAGGTTTTGGTTGTTTTTTTGTTTTTTGTTTTGTCAGGGCTCTTTCTGGTTGTCTTTGCAATTATATGCAAATGGTGGAAAGTGACATTTCTGCAAATACTTTGAAGCCCAACAAATGTTTTGCAACTGTCAACTTTTCCTGTGCATTTTCAGTTATTATAATTATTACTTATCATCTCTCAAACATAATTTTTCTGCCTGTAAAATATACAAGTACAGCCATATTCCAATCAAATGAGCAGTTACAAATACCTCCTAGAAGGCTTTTGACACTTTGCCCTCCCCCAGATGCATAACAGTCATCTTTACCCAGCGAATGAACCATAATGACATATCAAAGCTTGAATTTGTGATGAAAAAGTGATACCCTTCGTTGAGACTGCTAAGTGTGCTTCCAGCCAAGTGAGATAAAAGGTCAAAACATATTTTTAGCTATTTGCTTTTTTTTTCCAAATTGGGGGTGGGGGTGGGGGGTAAATCCAGCTGACAATTTTTTCCTTCGGAAACCCACTCATAGTAGTTGTGGATCATTGTTTTACAAAGTGTCTCTCAAACCATATATACAGCCTTGTTTCATCCAAGTAATTTAAAAGAACAACTTACACACATTTTTTTAAATTTTATTTTTATAATGCATACCAGTTGTAATCACCTCACTACATACTATTGCAAGAGTTATCGAGTCCACAGTCCCACAGTCCAAATTGAATTTATGCAGTTGTTGGATCTGATAAGGTGAGTAGATGATAGGGATGGACTTTAGGATCCATTAGCCCTTAACCAGGTAAGGTAAAGGCTTGTAAACCACATAAAGTAAACTGTTTTATCTGCAAAGCTTCACTGCCCTGCTTATGTGAAATTTTCTATGCTGTTGTTCATTCTTGAATGAAATAAGTGAATAAAAAGATGGTATTTGACTGAAAAGAAACGTCAAAAAAGATCTTAAGGAAAGATTTGAAAAACAGGCAGTTTTAGAATCCGAATCAAACAATCTGAATTCTTGACCTTTTTTTATTTGATTAAAATAGAAAGGAATGTAGAATTACATGGAATGCAATTTAATATCGATAATATGTTTTTGTTACAGTACATCATAAAAAAACACATTTTCTCTGTTTTTGCATGAGCCCTTTATTTCTACTGATTTCACTCATTTACCTGAAAAACACTGCTCAGCACCTGATGGCTTCAAAGACACTGACAGACACTGATTTACTTCATTTTTTTTCTTTAATGTGAAACTTGTTATAGATTCAAGCTGAAAGTTCACCATGAGAAGCCACTGAAATTCTCACTTGGTTCCTTTGAGGCAATACTAGAAAATGTATTTAACCCCCCTAGTTATGCAGTCCTGGTCTTCATATGACCTTTTGGTGGTTGCACACTGTTGCCCAAAAGGCATCATAGCTACAGAGCAGCACTCTAATGTTGGATGAGGTTTGTGCCCTTTGGTGCTTGTTAGCACATGAGAATGAGAGTTCATTCTCTCATATCATAATCTTCTCTGTCACCACCATGTGTGAATGTGTAGATTTCTTTGCAGAATACAGTAGGTTGATGTGCATCATTGGGTTTTTAGTATAACTGTAAAAAGTGAATAATATTATCCCTCGGGAAGCTGCATAAATTATGTTTTTTCATTTATTTCAAAGTGGTTTAACATTAAATATCATATGCAGCTTTTCTTTTACATCCTCTTAAAGGTTTATACCGATTAAGTAATGGATAAGTATTTCTAGGATGTTAAACAGATATGGCACAGAATCAATGCATTTTTATGGCTATTTTGATTGAATTTCACTATTGATATCTTAGCTGAGTCAAATGTTGACCCAAAGTCAGATGGGGGAAAAAATGAGTCGTACAGCTTACCCTGGAATGATATAATGGAGAAGAAGAAAAATGATCTGCAAGGGTGAAGGAAGCAGTAACAGATAAGAGGATTACTCCATTACTATCAACCCCAGGGGCTCTTACCCCAGAGCAGAGGAAGATGGTTAAAAAAGGGCAAGACCTTGAATTTTTTTTTCTTTTATGTTTTCTTTTTCCTCCCTCCTGACATGCTCATATCATGTGGGTGAAGCAAAATCACCACATGACATACAATCCCAATCTGCACAAGGCAGAAGCATGTTCTCTAGCAACCCTGAGGTGTGACCTTGCTCCTTGGTCCAGCCTTCCTCTAACCCTCAGAGACATGAGATAGATGATATGATATCTGGTTTGGAATGTGAGCTCTAGACAAAATGGAGATTTTTGAAAAAAAAAATCTTTATGGGCAGAGTGTCTGCTCAGAAAAAAAAGAAACTCAATTAGTTCAATTTACTTGGATTGTCACAAATTTAACAAATTTGTCACAAATTTAATTATGGGCTTTTGAAAGTATTCATTAATTAGTGCCTTTGAACTTAAATAATTGATGTTGTTCGACAAGTTATAGTTTCTCTGAATTTTAGGATAGATTCAAGGTTTAAAGCTGTAAAGACTGTCTCGAGATGTTTTCAAGAAGTCACCAGCAAATAATTTGCATTAAATTATAGACAGGTACAATAAGATATTTTTTTATTAACTCTTTGTTTTTATATAGATTATTGGAACCCCTGCAATATACATTTTGGCTTGATAAACAATTGAATTCTTAGAGCAAAACAAAAAGAATACTTGTATATACCTTCTTAAGGTGACAAGGATAGATGGCTATCTTGTACCTTTATTTATGTTACATGCCTTTACACCTCCTTGTAATCAAGGAGGTACAAAAGCATGTTTACATCACTATTTTTCCCCTCTCTGTGTTCTCCATGAAATACATTTAAAAAATTCCTTGCCACAAGAAAATTGCAGTTTGTTCATGGATTCTTTCCCATAAATGTCAAAGTCTATACATACTGTCAAACACAAAAACGCAAATCTGATGAGACAGCTACAGTATGTTCGGCAGTGCAGCTTAATTTGTGTTTGTGTGGGCAACTTAGGCAGGGCTCTCCCTTTGGATTAAACAATGACATCAAAAGTGTTGCCGTCTTTGTGTCAAGTTTGAAGTGATAATTAATGTAATTCAAGCAGAAAGTTCACAGCACAGGGTGGAATTAATGCACGTTAGCTTGTGACTATGTCTTTAAGAAACTTACACCATCTGTCTGAAGCTACATATTGCAATTGCAACTGTCTCCAGACTGAAATTCGAGTATACTTCCCTCACAAGCATGATGCAGCGCATGTATCCTTCATGCAGAGTTTCACTGCAGCTACTTCTTAGGAGACAAACCTTCATGTGGGGAAAGTCTAAAGTGAGTTTGCTCATGAAACACATTTTTTTTATGTCATTGATGCAAAAAGGATATTCATATCATGTTCCCATTTATCCTTGCCGAACCTATTCTGATTAATGACTAATAATATTGAAATTTTTGATTCCATACAAAGTCTTCCTCACATCAACATCACTCAAAACATTTCTCTGGATTCTCCTTCATCCCAAAAATGTTTTTCTGCTTTTCCCACAGCTATTATGTTCTTCCCTTCCTAACGAGTCTTAGGAAAACATCCTAAAGTGGAGCGTATGTCAACAGAGTCCATTAAAAGTTGATGAGTATGGTGTATGCTGGGATTGGCATATTCCACATTTGATAATCAGGTTATGGCTTACTGTGACATGACCTTGTTTAGTCTCATATTCTGATTAAGCTCTTAATCCGGTTAATTTCGTAATATTGCTTGGCATGTAAATGCACCCTAAGACCTCATTAGATATTTTCCAGTATCGCTCCTTATGTATCAGTGATTCTTTTTTCAATCTCTCCCAACTATGTATCAAGTTTTAAGTTTAGGCAACAGAAATGATTTTTTTCATGCAGTTTCATGTTGTCACCATAGTTTCTCTCTTCACCATGATCTCAGATACACATGCTTGCAGATATGATGACATAATTACAGTATTAATCAATCTACAACCCAAATGTCCTGGCTCTAAATGCACTAATGGAAAACATATTACCAAACATGGAGTTTTGGGTACAAATGGTGACAAGTCAAATTACAGAATACTGCTCAGGAAATGACAGGACATAACCTCCAGGTTTCAAGGGCCAACATAACAATGAATTCTGCAGGTGGCACAGCTCCCAGAACTCTTAGACTCCAAGAAGGTCAGGTACTTTGAACTGTCACTGGGCACAAAAACGGAGAGCCCTTTCCATGAGTGAAAAGCATGGAGAAGCCAGTCTTTTGTCCACAGATCTGACTCAACACAACATTTGAATGTTGAGACAGTGGACTATGAAGAATGTCAACTCACCATTTCTCAGCCACAGAAACTTCAGAGTGGCATAGCGTCTAGCCCAAATCCAGGAGATCATTTCTATAAACTGTGTCATGCATATACTATCTAGTAGGACGAGTTGTATGTTCATGTAAATTGGTGAGGGAGAAACATATTTCAAAATGCTTTGTGAACACAGACAAGGTTAAAAAGGCGGCATATATGGGGAGAGCATTTAGCATTTAGTTGTTGAAAGATATACAGATGCAGTTGATGACACATGACTGAGCCTGCTCAAAGGTTCCTTTCCCATCTTAACAAGCTTACTATCAATGCTAAAAAAGAACACCGATATAGAAGAGTAGGCAAATTTAGTAGCAATGTAGTGTGGAAAATGGAATTTCCATTATCCCCTTTACAAGGCGAGTGACCTCTTCTCCTCTGGGTGGCTCTCTCCTCCCATTTGTCCATTAGTACATGGAGATTCACTGGCATAGAACTCACAGACACAAACTAAAATAGCCCTCCCAATACACACGCAGACATTCATTGTCCAGCTATCAATATTTTCTGAAGAATTGCCCCTTTCAGGAATCCGAAAGCCCTCACAAAGAAGACCCCTACAATGAAAGGGCGTGTGATTGCATTCGACCGTCGTCTTTACGAAGATGCTATACATCAAACGCCAACAGATAAGAAAACATCCACAAAGAGCTAATCACCAGAGCAGCTTTCATGAACCCACAACAGTTTGTCTCAATCTCATGAACAGAAGACAGGTTCTCATAAAACAGAAGACATAATATAAATATATAGAACCTAAATTAAAGCTCTGTATTTGGGTGCCATGTAATGCTGAGTTTGATGTCCCCGACTGCTCCATGCTTTCACTGATCCTGTTTTTATCTTACCATATGCCAATATGCCCTGACCTTGAAAATGAGCCAGACAGCTGTGTGTGGATGTCTACTTTTGTGCGCTAGTCTCTGTATGTGCACAGTTGTGTGTGTATGCATGTGTGTACATGTGTGTGTGTGGATACAGTGATGTCTCCACTCCAATCTTATCCAGCTGATACTTGTGTTTGATAGCCCTATCTTAGTGAGTTACGTTCTGACTCATACAAGAGTAGAGTCTGTTTCGCTTTTTGCATACTTACTACCACATACCTGATAGGACACGCTGCTGTGTTTCCCACGGAGTGCATGCTGAGTGAGAGTAAGGCTTAATCACAATAGCTGTTAACCCCCATTTCTGACCCCCTTGTATTAGCGGCCACATTTCAACCGGACCGCCTTGCCAGTGCCGGTGAAACAAACAAAAAGATCAATGTAGGAACAAGGTATTTAACCTGGCCAAGAAGCTTGCCAAACACTCCATAATGCCCAGTGAGCCACTCGAACCACTCCTGCTTGAATATCTTTTTCAGGGATTACCCAGAGGAGAATCCATCCATTCACCTATTTTCTATACCTGCTTCTTTGTATCCAGGGTCACTGGGGAGCTGGAGAATATCCAAGCCATCATTGAGCAAATGGCTACAGTGAGGAATACCAAATTTAAAAAGGAAATGCGGTATATTACAATACCATGTTCAACTCTATGTTTTCATTAGTGTAGAATCGTGTTAATATAATTCAGATGGGACCCTGCATAAGGATTAATTGGAGCTGACACATTTGTATTTGGCAATGACTCTGCTCGAGTGATGGTCTGGAATAATCTGTGAAAGCATGAAAGAGACTGCTCTGTGATCAGAAACCCCAGAACCTGTGAGATGAGAGAGGATAAGAGCCATGAGGATCTATTGTTTATAGCTGCAGGCTACCAGTTGGTGGGCAAAAGAGAGTTTTTTGGCCATGCACATGAAAACAATATCTGAGAAAGTAACCCAAACCACCTAAAGAAGCCTTTACAATGTATCTCAAAGTGGGCAGTGACTCCAATGCTTCATTGAAAACAAGGAAAATGATGCAAAAAAGAACAATCAGCCAGAATAATGATTTTAAACTCTCTCAGAGATGATGATAATGAGGAGGATGGTGGCTCTAAAGAAAGTGAATGACAGTCCTCAACAGTGGTTTTAATTTATGGAAACATTGTAATAGCAGTTCTGTGTTGTTTCTTTATGCTATGCTGGAGAGTCCCAATGTGATATATTATTTCATGTATCCCAGAATTCCCGGGAGCACCCCTGGCCACATGATATCCCAAACAAAATCTAGAATATCCAGGAATGGGGAAAAAAAAAAAAGCTGCACAACAGAAAATCCCTGTAAATTAAATCTGGAGCACAAGAGACATGAAACAATAAACATAACAGAAAAAACAGAGCAACATAAATGACCATCTTGAACCTCATTTTAGATTTAAAAGTGGAAGTAAAATGCTTTTAAACCGTTTAACTCCTACCATTGCACCAGAATGCAATGTGCATGAGATAAGAAATATACAATAGTCAACTAACCCTCTTAACAGAATTTATATAGTCTTTATAGTCAAGATGATGACAGAAGAAAAACAATGAATAAACCAAACATTGAACAACAGTCCAGTGTTTGTGTGTCAGTCAAGATTTCTATGGCCAGTTGTAGGTCATATATAAGGATGAAGACTGGACAGTGTATCCATTCTGACTACATGCATGTTTGAATAAATATATATGTTTATAGCTGGTGTAGGCCCTCATCTTTGCCTTTACCCATATTCCATATATCATACATTATTACTTTTTTTTAATTTTTTTCTGTCACCATCCAAGTTGTTTTCACAGACTTTGAAGGAAAGAATAAGCTGGGTCATTCAGGCACCTTCAATATGTAATCTCACTATAAACTTGCCATCAAAAAGCAAAGAGACATTCTTCCACTTTAAAAGTACTCAACAAGGTTTTGGCTTCTAGTCTTTGGAGCAAGCTCATTATTATTTGTCCATGTAAGCTTAAAGAAAATGCACTGAATTATCTTGATAACATTTTCACTGCAGGACAATGATTTCACATGTGTGTTTTTTTTTTAAATTATTAATATTAAAGATTGGAGCTATCAAGACTGTAAGCTCTAGAAACACACTTTACACAACAGTTGCATTATAAAGTCTTGAGCTTTTTTTCCAAAATGTTCATGTTCTTTGTTGTGCTTTCAACCTCCCTAACAAGCTCTTTGTAAAGAAGACACTGTCTCAATGGCATTTGGCTCCAAAGTTGCATTAAATAGCCAAAATGTACAATTATTTGAACCAAAAAGCTATCACCAGCCTCTCTTTTATCTTTAACTTATTTTCACAGCTGGGCTATTGCCATTATTTGCAGACGCCTCTGCTTATTGTACACTGTAAGCTATCCACATTCTAACCTTGTTTCAACCCTCTTTGGAGCAGTCCATCCACCTTGGCAGTAGACAGGCTCGATTATGTTCAAGGCTGAAACATCCCTGGGGTAAAATTCTTCATCTGTACCTGGAAATTCAGACAGTCCCTCTTTTGCTCTCAGGACACGTCGATCCATACTGCCAGCATCAATTGTGTCAGTCTGCAGTGACAGAAGCGTATGTCACCATCCATTAACCTATATAATGATACTAGTCCACCGTTCTTCAGTAAATAATGGACTTCTCCATGTAGCTGTGCTATCACGTTATACCTGATACTGTTTTGATTGCAATGAATGATATAATGCCTACCATGTTAGTGTCCATCTCTCCAAGAATTTTACAATCCATCAGACTGCACTGTGGTAGTAAATACTTGAAATGCCTATTTTCTTGTCTAAAATGTAAAATACCTGCAAATGTAGATTTTGATTTGACGATTTAAAGTTTGATTCCTTGCACTCACATATAAATATGACCAAATGATCACAGATCTGAAGTAGGAAGAAGTGAAGTTTTGTTAAATTGTACATCAGACATCTCCGAAGCATATCATCATGTAACGGTTGAAGTTTACTCTCTTGCATTGTTGTGCCAAGGACAACTGGAAGTTGCCAAGAAAGCTTCCACTCTGTCGCCAAGGTTAAGTGAATGACAAGACTGTGTTACTGAAACTCAAGATGAGGAAGGAGAAAGCCTAAGTAGAAGCAAAATCAAGGGAAAGAGTCTACGGGAGCATGCATATTTATATTCTCTTTCTGTGTCCTTACCCTTTTTACTTTTATTCTTTTAGTTTCAAGCTGTCTCTCAAAAACTAAAACCCCTCCACTTCCATTAATTCTCCGTCTGTTTATTTACATTTTCACACCATAACTGAGCACATGCCTAAAAGGAGAACAAAGGAGGAATATGATAATCACCATATCAATCGGCACTGTCATTCTTCCATCCCATCTGTCTCAAGCTCAATGAAAAGATGGAAGCGAATGCAATTTGTGCAGCATGAGACATGAGACAACAAGGGGCAATAGATGTTTGAAATAATCTGAATGAAGGCCAAACACTTGGAGCAGTGAAGTCAGTTCTACTGGAATTCTCTTGACACTGGCTCACTAACTAAAACAAAAGACAAAGTGAGATGTGGCCCTGATATGTAAAATACTCACATAAACACACAGACACAGAAAAAAAGAGCAACACAAAGAAAACAAAAAATTACTACATCTCAGAAAACATACACTTAAGACTATGCAACCAACAAGGCAGAAAACAGAAGTTCTTAATCTGTCAAGCATTCTTTCAGTTTTAATATCATGTTGTAGTGAAGCTGATAATTAATCTTATGATGTAATACTGTAATCCTCCTTCATCCTTAATGCAGCTTCAATTATTTCATTTATTTTTTTTTGCATTTGTGCTTACATGGTGTTGATACTTTTGCAAATACATTAACTTGTTGCTGAGGTTCTTTTCAATCACGCAAAAAAAAAAGGATTGCTGCCGTTTTCTTTAAAATGGTGGGTTAGGGTTCCAAAAGCCTGTTGTTTATCATTTTTACAATTGTGTTTTACATTAAAAGTGCATTCTATAATTTAATTAAATGTTCACTGATTGATAAAGCGATACGAACTTGAGATGTGAATTCCATTTTACCCTCAAGCTAAACACAGCCTAACAATGGTGTCTTAATATCAGTGTAATATAAATCTGATTGTAGCCTTTCCTAACTAAAAAGCACCTGGTGTGGGGAAATTATTGCTAGTACATCTTAATACTTTAATGTTCAGCTTCATGAAGAAGTGTGCATGTGCTTGTCATGTACACTTTCAGTGAGGAAAGCGTACATGCTGAACCCAGAACTCGTGATGGCTTCTTTTTCCTTCAGACTGCCAGTTTGCTAGTGCAGTTTGAAAATGGGGACAGCGCACCCACCATCTGCAAAATAAATACATGTTGAATCACACTGAGTTTCCTAAGATATATGGGGCGGAGGGTGAGGTAGGGATTCCCCAAAGGTCTCTGGCTTGTCGATAGGCTAAAGCCTTTCCCTTAGAATCCAGGGTAAGAGACACGCCATCCATCAGGCCTTAACTCACACTACATAAGAACTGGTGGAGGTAAGGGGGGTGATTAATGTGCTTTCCGTGTGGTCAGTCTTTTTCCTCAGCACACCTACAAGCAGAAATCCAGTTGCCAAAGCATTCTCTGTACATGTACACACTTACCTTTCTCACACAAAAGCAGAAAAATGCACATGGACACACATCACCGGAGGGCTATATTCCAAAGGATAGTAGATGAAAAATACCTTAGTTCAACTCTGCTCTTGGCTAACCTCCACAGTGAATAGAGGGGTATTGACTACAGAACGAGACAGCCAGCCCTTATTTATAAACGGTTCTGCTGAGCCAAATGCAAGCATCACAGCACAATGAGCAAACGCACACACACAAAACCCCTTAGACTCACCGTGCTGTGGTATCCATCACCATGACTAACCGAAACTCATCAGCAGATGAGGAGCATATGTGATTGTTTCAGTAAATGAGCTCAAAGGATCACAGGAAAAGCTTAATGTAGGGGGGCGGGGAAGCCAATTATTACCTGTAATCCAAATGTAACATCCAGAACTTAGGCCATTATGATTACTTTTTTTCATAGACATCTGAATGTAATTAAGAAATAAACAAAACTTGTTTTCTATTACCCAAGATTTGGGCAACTTCATACCTACCACTTAGTTTGTCCAGACAAACCCAACTCTACTTCTTAATTACTTAAATTCTTCTATTCTGCAATTGATGGAAACTCTGATCCATGTAAAATGGAAAGCTTATCTTCCCTGACGGTTCCATTCTAACCTTTCTTCACTATACAAATGAGTGAATACAATAGGAATCAACTCCTTGTAAAAGAACTGCATAGTATGGCCGTTAAAAGCAGCCACACTCAAGTGGATTCATTTTTGTCTGGCCGCAAAGGATGCCAGAGAGCTTATAAGCCACACATTAATACGACCACAGATCAATGAGGCTGTGAGCAGTCTGGAGGTATTGTTGATGGATTTATGATGGACCAGAGAAGGATATGGTGGAGTGTCTGCTTGTTTTGAAGACCTCACATTCTTTGAAGATGCCTGCACACTTAAAGTTTTATTAAGGATTAGTCTGTTGGAACAATTTCAATTAACTCAAAAATTGCTCAAATTAGTGTTCTTTTATTTTATGAATAAGGCTAATCACTCTGTGGTCTTATTGAGACCATGAAGGCTGATTAACAAGCTACAAGTTACCCATAGAAACCAATAGGTTAAAAAGGTAGAGGTCAGCAAAGGAACCAAAATCTGTGCAGGTCCAGGTTAAGAAAAAAATAAAATAAAAAGGACCAGAAACTACAATGGTAATGACAGAATTTTGTGACTATAATCACAAAATAATAAGTTTTACATGCCATCTACATTTAAGATTTCCTTTGTCACACATGCATTTGAGGATCACTGGCTGAATTGTAAGGCAGAATTGAAAAAAAAAGTTCAGGGAGTTCAAAAAAACTGTTGGAAAAACCTTTAAGTTGCATCAGAAACGACACAAATCAATGCAATGACATTTTAAGTCTCACTGCGTGATTAAAAGAAGCTGTTAAAGAAGGGGGTCCTTTGTGATTAATTTAAAGGAAACGTGTAAATCGGCACATTGTGAAGCCCTCTGCAACAGAAATGTTCTCTTGAATAATGAAAAATTGGACTTTTAGACTAAATGCCACATTTAATGACTTCCTTTTTGTTCCCATTCTTAGTCTGAAGCACTCATTAGTTTTTCTGTGCAGCACTTCCCAGAGATCAGCTGTCAATCAAGCACTATGAGTGCCACTTTGACTTTTTCTTCTATTTTTCTTTCTCTTCTCTGAATTTCTCTTTCTATACTTTGCTCAGTCAAAGAGAATTGTTATTTCAAGGAATATGTTTGGAGTGTGATTTCAACCTGGAAATATTCATTTTACCCAGACTGGAGTGGTTTTTAGGACCGTTCTGTATGTTACTCTGTCCCAGTATGGGTGGGTCACTGCTGGCCCCGGGCCCCGGACTATCAGTCAGGCTGATGTATAGGTCCACAGGGTACAAATGAAACCTGTCACAACAAGGGTAATGATGTCAGAGTCACTATAGCTCACCGTTGCTGCAGAGGGAGGGAGATAAGGGGGATACGGGAGGATGTGGGGAAGAGAAGAGGTTGACAAGAGGAAAAACTGGAAATAGGTAAAGGAGGATGAGCTGGGAGAGAGGACAGAGGAAGGAAAGGTTGAAGGTATGAAGGAGAAGAGGGCGAGAGTTTGATGGCAGAAAAGGTTGGAAGAAGTAGAGCCAGAAAAATAAATTAGTGTTGACATGCAAAGGTGGAAAAATAGACAAAGAGGCACAAGAAACGTGTGTATGGACTGGTTCTGTTAAACAACAGATATGAGAGAAAGACAGGAGGTGAGAGGAAGCAACAGAAGAAGAGAAAGCAAGATGAAAGATGTTTATAGTGGGACATGTAAATGGCTAAAGGAAAGAGATAGAGAAAAGGGAAAAGGAGATGGGTTTTGACTCGTATGAAGCGATGAAAATAAGCTTGGGAATAAAATATCCCGACTTTATTCATGACTGCTCAAGCTCTGCCTTTTTGTTTTTGTGAATCAATATTCATTGATTTTCCTGCAACCAGGTATTAACACAACACAAAATTCACACCCCTGAGTCATTGTTTATTTTTTTATTTTTTCCACATCTTACTCACTTAACTTACTCTCCAGATTTTGAGAGTAAGAAGACAGAATGAGGTGGGTGAGCAGGACTGCGTTGTCTATAGGGGATTACAGTAGCTGACGTGGACCGGATTTTACAGAGACCCGTGTCCTCTTTGTCTCACTTCTAATTACTCTGAGTATCAATGCATCTCTCACCGTCACTCTCGCCATGATACCTCGTGTTGCCTCCACCTTCCACTGTCTATCCTCCATTCTCCTTCAGTCTTCATCCTCCATTATCATTGACATCATCCTTTCCATTGCACTCCCTCCACTGTTCCACCTCATCCTCGGCCCATACATACACATATATACACACAGTTTCTGTCAGCCTCCTCGCTGCATTTGCTTCTCCAGCAATCTCCTTCTATCTCAAGACATGGCCACTAATGGATTGAAAGTCTTGGGGAAGAGGCAACAGTCATTTAAAGATTAATGTCAGCCTTAGTATTCTGAAGGGCAGTCAGCCAAGCCTCTGTGTGTGCGTATGTAAGTGAGTGTGTCCAGTAGAGGACATGCACATCTCTGCAAGATGCCCTCTTCATTATCAGCCATTAGGCATAGACTCAGAGGAAGAAGCAAGACAGGGTTAGTTGGCTGGCCCATACAAGCACACATCACAGCTTGTCATTTTCTTCTCAATACACACAACCACATGACTAATAAAACCAAGGACTTTCATCACTTAACACTCACTTGTGCATATGTATAGCCTCTGAATTATTATTAAACACTATATAACTTGTAACCAAAGTATTTTATTTTTAAAATACTGCAGGTATGTCAAGTTTGTAACAAAGATGTAACAGGAGGTGAAACAAAGCAGCGAATCAGCCGATCCCAACCAGCGAAAGGAAGACAAATCTATCAGCTAAACCACGACAACCACTCAGCAGAGGTGATGCAGGCTGTAGGGGGAATATATATTTTGAAATAAGTCATGGTTATGACAAACATGTCATATGAGATGGTTCATTACAGAGAGATGTGTGGGAAGCAGTTCAGAAAAGTGTTTCTGCCATCTTCAAAAGATGTTTGGTAGGTGACTACATGAGTCATTGTCACTGGCTATCGATGGAGTGGGTTCTTGAATTAAAATCTTACTGAAACAAACCAGGAATAGAACAAAAACAAAGTGGGAACCTCTAGGGCTGAAAAATTAAGGCCACATATCAAAGCTGCAGCTCTAAAAGTGAGGCACCTACCGAAGACTCCTGTAAGCAACTTAACAGCAGGGAAATCTTTACAATCTGAGACTTAAAAAAAAAAAAAAAAGAAAAGGAAAGAAAAAAAAGAAAAAACTTGTGGCCTCTATTTGATTTCTTGAAAGCTTCATCCATTCATTTTCTATACCTGCTTTTTATATCTAATATATCTATATTATATTCACTCTTAAAGTTAAACAATCTATAGAATCAGCCTGTAGTTACCAGTATAAAACACTGAATGCTCAGATGCTGGCAAATGTTTCCCCCATGACTATAATCTTGCAACTCTTGCAAGGACCCAGTAAGTCCTGTAAGGTTATGACTTAAGTATTGGATTTTTTGCACACTGTACAGATTTGAATATAGTAACTTTGCATCAGTGGGTCTGAGGTGGAAAGAGTGAAACGTTTTAAGTATCTTGACATGACAATCACACAAGACCTGTCTTGGTCGCTTCACATTAAGATCACTGGGAAGAAGGCAGCATCTCTATCACCTTAGATGCCTCAGAGACCTCAAGCTCCCACTTACAGTGCTCAGGAACTTTTACACATGCACCACTGAGAGCATCCTGTGTGGGAGCATCACCATCTGAATGGGCAGCTGCACCAAGCAGGACTTTTCGGCTCCCTAAAGGGTGGACCACTCAACTGAGCGGACTATCAGATCCACACACTGGCATAAATTGTATTAGAATTTTAGTAAATTGTATTGAAACTGGATGCTGGTACACAACACATTCCACTGCTCATTGTAATGTTTATAATTGTGTATGTGACAAATAAAGATTATCTTATCTTATCTTTATCTTTATCTTATCTTATCTTATCTTATCTTATCTTATCTTATCTTATCTTATCTTATCTTCGGACTACAGGAAGTTACAGACAGTTTTCACCTGTCAATCCAGTTTGATGACAGATCAGATAACTCCATAATTTCACACCAACAATATGTAGCAACTTTATAATACATTTTCAAAGCATGTATGTAATGACTTTGTTTCCTTATTTCCTTACTAAAAATGTACAGTCATTACTAAAGGTGTGTTATTAGTAATTTAGTCAGTCAGATCTGGCAATGAAGACTTCAAATGGATTCTTAATGACAAAACACAGTTATTAACACAACATCACAAACACATTCATGGAAGTCTGAATTAATAGAATAGTTAGGTTACATCTTAAACTTAGAAAAACTAAAATATTCACACATGGTGCAAAGATTTCTCAATATTCATGGATCATGGTGCACCATAATCTGATGTGGACCAAACCAGTCACATGTTTTCTTGTGGGACTGGGCCGTAGGAGTATGGGCTTTTAAGAAATCTTAATTGATATTTCTGTTCACATAATCTTTCTTCAGCAGATATCCATCGGAAGCCAGGGAAAACATGGGAGATCATCTTAACTAATCCATACTGAAAGAGCGTTTCCTATATTTATCTTGCAACTCCAATGTAAACAGATAAATCTATAAAGATACAGACAGAGAGCTCGCTTAGCATTTCTCACATCTCCAGCAGCTAAAGACACATTAAAAACTGGCAGGGGCAGACTAGCAGCTGGAAGTCTCATAAGCTGGCAAATCACATTTCATTTTTAGAACAGTCAAAACATCCTTGAGCAAGACACTCAACCCCTTGCCGCCCACTCAATTCAAGACCTATTGAATAATAATAATAATAATAATAATAATAATAATAATAATAATAATAATAATAATAATAATAATAATAATAATAATAATAGGTGAGACAACAAAGTGCCGTTATTCTCAAAGGGCATCAAGCCTCATCAAAGAATGTTTCACTCTCAGCTTGTAAACTTTCAGCAATTAAATACTTTAGTTTAATATTTCATATTAAACACAAAAGTCGACATGACTTCAAAATCCCAAGTCCATCAGAAAAAAAAGCAAATAGATTTACTTGGGTGGAAAAACAAAAAATTAGAGCTTCTGTATTTTCTCTTTTTTCATATACTTGTATTGTATAGCACTGGGGTGCTGTCGCTTAGCTTTCAAATTCTTAAATGCAATCATCAAATCAGAGATAATTTGTGAAGCTAATGCCCTGCAGGGTTTCTACATAAATCGATGGCAGAGAAGCTTATTTATTGTCCTCTCAAGCAACTGATCACTCCAATTCCTTCTGCAGTGGAAATGGAGGATAGACTTGCATATAAATTTTCTAATATTGAACAGCAAAGTAATCTGAGGGGCAGCCACTGGAAAAAACACACACACAGCAGGCAAAGAAATGATTATAGCAGTAAATACAGCATGGGGACCACACCAGCAGAAATGCACTACAGGCACTCCCAAGCCCACTGAAATATGTACACTAATAAAGACCAGAAAATGCACAACAGGCTGAACAACGTCCCTCAAACACATGTGCTCTGTAGATGCACCTTGTGTCAAATAAAAGCTTTCATTTACCTGCTCCTCAAACTATCTACACACAACCCTGAAGCAGAGCAGTGGCCACTTTGAACGTCTGCGGTGCGTGCCCCTGAGGAAACCAGTGAGAGCGGCAGCCCGAGCTCTCCTAAATATTTAATGTGCCTGTCTGATGGTCATAATCGGTTTAAGAACAATAGATGAAAACAAAGGGCGCCAGTGAAAAGCTGCACCAGAGGTTAAAGCCACATCTCAGACTGACAGGACAGGCTGGTTAGCGTGAGGGGAGGGAGGGAAAGGGGAACACAGGATGAAAACAAAGAGAGAGGTACTCAAAGCCATGAAAAATACATGACAGGTGACTATCAATGGTAAGCAGGATTGGCGTTGCAGCCGAGAGCGGTACACAGTGTCCCATAATAGCATGAACACTTAAGGGCCATTTCTGAAGGTGACACACAGCAAAAAGAAGTGTACCTGGCTTCATAATGCACAATTCAGTTTCTAATAATGCTCATATAATTTCTTTACACCATTTATAAATTGTAAATGCCTTGCCCTTTTCGGCATTCTGACAAATATCTAGCTGTTAAACATTTTGAAATGCAGAAATGACTTTTCAAAGGTTATTGAATCAAAATATCTACTCAGAATTTCAACATTTGATTACTCATCAAAGTTATTCCATTACCAGTTCCAAAGTAATCTATATATGAACTTTAAATGACAACTATTTTTTTCTTTTAAGTGGATTTTTCATCTATCTTCTAGCTCCTATAACAGGAGGCAAGGATGGGATTCACCCGCTTATGATCACACTGAAATGGATGAAATCACACAGTATTGAGGTCCGGTGGGGGCATGTCTCAGGTGGCTATCTTAACAGATCTGTGAGGAAATGTATTACTTTCTTTTTTAGCACTCAAGTGTCTGAGCAGAGGAAGGACGTATAGAAGTGTCAGTCAGCCAAAACTCTTCATGCAGGACTGAAGGGCGGAAGGAGGAGGCTCTCCAACAGTTTATCTCTGTGTTGTCAGATGTCTAGAGCTACTGAGCCATGATAATGCAGATGTTATTCTTTTACTATTATCAATTATTAACACGACTGTAGATAGAGCTGTAAATAATTGAATGTGTTCTGTTGAATAATCGGTAATGTGCTGTAAATCCTGTCAGAACCCTTACGCGTTTTTTAAAGAACTTTTGCATGTTATTTCCACAAAACAGAGTAAAAATGAACATCATCAATTGTCATTTACTTTTTCAGCAGTAAACAAAGTTCATTTGGTTTAAAGTGTGTAAATTTGTTCTAAAAATATGTGGAAATTTTGACATATTTAAGATTTAAATATCTCCTGGCACAGTTGCATTCAGTGAGTACAACTTTTGTGCTGCACTTTACATTTTAAAAATCTAAGACGCAAACACTTTGTGTTAAATGTGCTATTGCTGCTACAGAAACACTAAGAAGGACATGACAGCATGGTAAGTAGCTTTAACTCTCCATACTGCAAAACACAGAACTGAATTTAAGCATTTAATTCAATATCAGGACTTTTTACTTTTCAAGTCAGTTAGTCACAGTTAGCCTGGTTTAGATGAATAAATTTTACTTCATTAAAGTTTGTGATCAAAAAAAAAGAAGAAAAAACACACCTCAGATAACTTTATGAATGAGGTCATGATTATAGTTTAATCATGACCTCTCTTAATCTTCCTGGCTCCACAGTGCTTGAGATCTTTATTTCAAAATTCATAAAACTTTCCCAGTAAAATTCAGAAGAAGATACACACAACAAAAGCAAGCTGAGAGACAGGAAGCAAGAGGGAGACGTAAATCACCAGATGAGAGGAAAAGAGGAAGAGAGAAGAACCACAGGCTGTCAGGAACAAATGACATGATACTGAAAGAGAGAGGTAGACAGAAGAGAAACAAAGAAAATGAAAAAAAGCCAAAACTTAAGGGACAGATGCACAAAGGAAAGGGAATGATGGACATGAAGCAGGAGAGAAAAAATTATCCCATGACACAAAACAGGGGCAGGCAGCTGGATAACTAAGTTTTTTTCCCCCCTTCCATGTCAATTAAAACAGCACCTTACAACAGTGTACAAGGCGAAGTGAAGAAAACACAGGATGTAGTTGAGCAGAGGTGGGAAAGAGGTCAACATTTCAGCTCACCCTGTCATTCTCCTGTCTTTCTCATGCTTCAGAGCCCAAAGCTGCTTGTGTTCCACTCAGCTGCTTGCTTTTCCTCAAAAGTGAATGCAGTGACCTAGCCGCTTCCTGACTGACCGTAAATGGGGGTTTGATAGTGGTGGGGGGTGGACACAGGAGGAAAAACATACCTTCCATCTCCAAAGAGATGAATCAAAGTGATGAAAGGGACAGCTTTATAAAAATCGGCAGCCCTATTTGGGGTTTGTCAAAGGTCTGACTGATTCATTTGGCAGGAAGTGATAGGTCAGAGGGTTCTTCATTTCTACATTTCACCTCCAGAAAAACAGGCCACGATAAGGGCACAACTTAAATGAGATATTGTGTTAAGTTCTTGCGTTTCTTGTACTATGTCTTAGAGCAGCAAAAAATAAAAAAACAAGTTATAGTGAAGGAAGAAAAGTAATGTTTAGGGAGTAGAAGAGGTCAAATGAGAATTTAAGGGCAGAAAAGTGCCAGGGATAGGGAAAAGTGGGAGGAGGCAGGGAGAAGGCGTGTGGGAGGCAGATGGAGAATATGAAGCAGATTGGTTCACCTCTTATTAGCTCCCCTGCCACACACCATGCCACAAAGCAATGCGCCTCCCAAGGACATGAATTAAACAGAGAGCCAACTACCTCAGAGAAAAGCAGCCCTGCCAGCACTTAGCCAGGCCTCATAAACAACCAGCTCGCATTTGTCACTTCCTCTTCACCCAACTAAACGACAGCAGAAATAAATTATCCTTAAGTAGACCCTGTTTCTCCTCTATCACGACAACCTGATCTTTCCTCAGCGACAAGCAAGATGTTGGACAACAGAAAGGTAAAAAATCAATGACGCAATTCAACAGCAGATTGAGATAAAAACAAATAATAAACTCATTTATCAATTCTTGATCATTTAGGAAAATTTCCTACATCTAGTGAGGCCACGAAGAGTAAGAAGAATTTGAATTCCTACATTAATAAACAATCTCGCAGTACCCCAGTAAATGGTATTACAACAAATATATTGTTCTGTAAAGGCAAGGAGAGACAAACAAAGGAATGCAAATAGACTGAAACATTTTCAGTTCATTAGGATGTCGCACTTCTTGAAAATGTTTCTTTGACCTCGCAGTCAAAATCAAAAATCAACTGCTGAGAAACTGTAAAGCAGAAAAAAAGCATAGTCAGGAGATGTAAATCAGTATCCTGCATTACCATAAAGTTAACAGTACAATGAAAATGCAAAAGACGTGAAGGTGGTAAAGTTTTACTACAGGTATCAGTGAAACCAGTAGGATGCAGTGCCAGGAAATGTCTGCAAGCCACACTGTGCAGCAGTCTCATATTGACTTAATCAGTTTTAGACTAATCTTAAAGACTAAGGGCTGATGCAAACTCTTCCAGGATGCTAATCTCCTGAACTGTAACAGCAAAATCTCTGCTTGCTACCAAAAACATGAGCGTTCCCTGACAGCAAGAGTTTAATTTGGGTTTTACTAGCACTTTCTCCTGGGATGACAGTCAGACATCAGGATAGTGCAGCCATGTTCTCTGTTCTATATCAAAGACAATAAATAAAAGATAAAATGTCAAACTTTTATCAAACACAATAGCATGAAGGGAAAGTCTATGGTATCTGATTAATGCACAAGTATGCTTTTCACTCCTTACCTGTCTCCTCAAACCCCTCATACCTAAAAATTGTAAATTGTGACTCATCAGCTTCATCTGCTTTCTCGTTTTGTGTCTCCACTTCAACAGCTGCAGTGTACTCTCTTTTTTAAAACTTATGTCTGCGGAACCTCCCATGAAAAGGAGTGGAAAAAAGATTAAGAGAAGAAACATACTATCCAAATTCCTGACATGCCAGTGATACTGAAGTTTGGACAGCCAACCGTGTATCTGTCATCAATCATCTTCCACAGTGCCGGAGAGGAATCCCAAAACCCAAAGCACCTGGATGCACAAACCAGAGGGACCAATCTATACTGACATGGAATGTTAGTTTAAAAGTTTGGCTGTGCTCCTACCATTAATGATTGTTCTTGAGCTACCCCCTGGAGGAGCATAGGTTTGTTAATCAAGCGAATGCACAATTGCTAGAATCCTATAATCAATGTCTGTGGGCAAACAATATATCCTTGGTTGGAGCAGGGAAGGGTGACAAGTGGTGGGGGGTGGGATCCTACTAATTGAGAAGAAAACTGCTGGTGTGCCATTGTTGGTTAATAGCTTCGCTGTTTAGCTCATCTGATTAGGCTGTTTGACATAGTTGTGTAATCGCTACTACAAATCCTTTTTTCCCCCTTTTCTTCCCTCACTGCACTAAATTACAACTTGACTAATAGTTCAAATCTTTTAAGAACTTTGAAGTTGCTTCTCATTTTGTTGGCTGAATTAATCGGGAGCAATATTAAAACCACGGACAGGTGTAGTTCAGCTGTTCTTTCTAAAGCCCTACGTCCTTTCACTCAAAGTACCGATCAGCCTGGTGGACATCCCCCACCACCCTGCAAATGCCCTCCAAACTCCCAAGATCCCAATTTAACTTGTCATCCTCTGGATGTGACAGTATGGTCCAATCCATAGGGGCCGCAAGATTGAAAGGAATTACTGCTGACATCCTGATGTCAAACACCCCGAGAGGTTCTGCGTTCATGCCAAAACAGCTGTTTTAAAGGCATTGAGGGGAATATAAATACTCCCTGTGCCTGGTTTTTCTCTGGCTTCTTCCATCCCTGCCTCACAAAGTTCCCCAATGTACCATTATGACTCAGGATGAACAGACCTTGCTGCCAGAACAATATGTTGCCTGTTTAAAAAAAAAAAAAAAGTTACACTTCTGGAAACAGTAAGTAGTGCATGTGTCCAGCAAGGAAAAAAAATGTAAAATTGATTCCTCAGACATGTAGACATTTGTATGCATTTTTGTGATCTTGTGACTTGGGGGAAAAAAGCTGTAGCAAGAGCTTTTTGTCAACAGAACAGAAGAACATGCAACAACAACATAAGAAATGCAAGCAGAATTGTTCTACTTCTGCAAAATCTGGGCAGGAATATGCTGTTTGCACTTTGTGCAGCAGCAAAGCAACAACGAATGCTCATAGATAGAGCCCATCATGTATGTATATATACACACATACACACACACCGTGCAAAACACAAGACGGACTGCAAGACAGCTGTAGATTTTTGTTCTAAGACACCACAAAATGAGTGTGCAGCAGAAATAATGATCGACTTGCAGTTGGGCTACAGGCAGACATGCTGGCATGTCTCCACTTAGCACAATGGCAACCATAACTCTGCCATGATCAATAGGTGTTCATGACTTGCTTTAAAAAGGCCCCATCTGCCACCTTCTTTCTATCTATCTCTTCCTGCATCAGTTGTAGTTGTCTCTTCTCCCAGTATTTTACTTGTCTCTGATGCTTCTTTACCCCATCTAAGTAACTGCACCTTCTCTTCTACTCATCCTGCTTTCTATTTTTAATACTTGTATTTCTCTTTGTCCATCTGTTCTACTAGTTTCTAACAGTTCTCTTTCATCTGCTCCTTCACCCACATTCCTCTTTCATCTCCTCCTATTTGTTCCTTTACCTCTGCAGTGTCCTTCAGATCTGTCATCCCTTTCCCCTTTCCCTACCTCCATGCTCTCCATCCCCTATTATATCTTTAACCTGTTCTTCACTCCGTATACCTCCTGCTTCTGTTTCAGTGCTCTCCTTACAAACTTTGCTTTCTATATCCATGTTTCTTTCTTTACCCTCTTTTTTCATCCTCTTTCCTCTGCTGTTGGCATATTATCATTGCACCTTCCCTGCTGTTTTCCCTACCATCCTGTTCAGCTTCCCTCTCAGGTCTTTGCATTCCTTTTAACAGCCCAGCATATTTTTCCAATCTTCCTTCGATACAACGAGTCTTCTCCTCTCCTTCCATCTGCTCTTCCTCATTCACCAAATGCAGTGTCTCCCCTGCTCTCTTGCAATCTGCAGTTCACAGGTTTCACAGTTCATGCTGTTGCATCCCAACGGAAGCTCGAGCAGCATTCTTCCATAAATAATTGAAGAGGCCCCACATGGCCAGGCACGCTCAGTCTAAATGGATTATTCTAGGAGAGATCAATGCCATCCTGTGAGGGTTTTATTAGGGCCTACAGATGAAATGTACAAGGCCACCACCAATCCACTCTTCTCTCTGTCTTAATTCTGTTCAGCTATCATGTGACATTTTCTTTACATCCCTCTTATTTTCACCTGCACCCACTTCTGGTGAAGACCTCAACGTACCTGATGAGAACCAACGCTGGCACATTGCACTTTTGTTCTGAATCAAACTTACAACTACCCAAGACAATATGAATCATTCATTCTTTATTAGCCGTCTGTCTTTGATGTACACTGCAGGTGGGATAGTGTTTTGTAAATCTTGCTGCTGTCACAACTCATCAACCTTGTTGATCTCCACCATTGTCAGCCACCACTCACCAGCTTGGCAGAAAACATCCAATGCTATCCACTGGAGCTGTCATGAGCAAGGCAGGAGGAGGGGTTGAAATGCCACAGTGGCCTTCAAGAGTTACAATTCTTGGGTGCAGATGGTAGTGATGGCAAATGACACTCTGCAAAGTTTTTTCCCCAAGGAGATTTACATCTGTCTGAACCAGTCCGAGGGTTCATAATTGTATGGCTGATGACAAGAGTTTTATTGACTTCTACTGTTGAGTAGAAGGTGGAATATGATGCAGTTATACTATGTTAGTAGTGGAAACTTTTGTTTCTTAGGAAATCCACTTGTACTACCTTAATTTTGTAGTTAACGCTCACCCCATACATTTTGTTATAAAGAGTAAAGACTACACCATAAATAAACTAGAGAACCCAGAAGAAAATAAACTGAAGTGAAGAACAAAGTCATAGTACACTGAAATTCTTCCTTCAAAATTGGGATACATTAAAACCTCAACATTTGCCTTAAAAATATCTGTAGTCAGCTAACCTTTTCAAGTATAATAAACTAAAAAGAGGTCACATAAAATGAATGCTTGATAAGCTTAACAGAGGTTGTGGCCTAAGAAGTAGTAGAAGTTTTGGCTGTTAACCACTGCCTAAGTGATGACATCACAGCAAGTCATCCATGACTCCAAACAGAATTGGCAATAGAAAATTTAGACTGATCAAAATGGTGCTGATATGAAGACCCGATTCAAAAACAACCACACTTTAGGAGGTTTGAACACCCCTAAACTGCTTGTAAAGTTATTGAGCTGTCTGATGATATTATGATAAATATATAATATTAATAAAGTTTACAATCAAAATGCCATCCTTATTACACAGACAGTAATTATAAGAGTAAAAAATAATAATTATGACTGATTGAAAAATCCTTTCCTGTGTTAATGAGCCTCATATGATTAGAAAATAACATATCTTTCACACAAATCACTATATTAAAAAACCTAGTTTATCTGAATGGGAACACAGCCAGTAGCTGCCTGGAAATGTCATTATGATAACTGAGAAACCTGCAGCTGGGTCAGACATGCAGGACTAAAACAAACCAGTTTTTATAATGTACAGTGTATAAAGAACTGTTTTTGTGCTTTAAGATGCAAATGTGTTTTTTATTAGAAAAATGTATCATTAGAAATACAATTTTAATAGGCAACAGTGTGCAATAGATTGGTGTTTTCTCCAGTTTCCCATGCACTTAGCTGTCATATTTACTTCACATCTCACCTGAATATAATATTTGTTGGCATAATCTCATGCTGTCTAGATATTCACATTATTGCTGCAATTATCCTTGAGTAAAAAGCCTTTGAATGCTTATCATGCTGCTTCAACCTGAACTATGACTCCTAGTAAATATGTTGTTCTTTTCACCAATGAAATTGAACCATGACAAGGTTACATTTTTCTCTTGACTGTATGAGCTTTTTTGATTACTGTGAAAGCAACGTAATCAAATCTCCATGGAAAAGTGATACCAAAAATACTTCCCACTTAAACCCTCACATACTATTTTCTAATGAGACTGTGGTTGTTAGAGATGGAAAAATTGTTTTGCAGAAGAGCATTTTGAAATGAATCTTAACACATCAGAGAAAGAAGGGGAGGTATCAAGAGTTATACTCCATGTCTCATGAACAATTCCATTTTTTTCTGAGAATGAAGAAGAAACTTAGTTACCCAAAGACAGCACAGCTTCTCCCTTCCTGTCATCCTGGCATATACCAAAAACGTCTACATATCAAAGCCATTAAAGTGTCAAGCTTCAGGGTGGGCTAAAAGCAGGTCAGAATCCTTCTGGAAAACTTGTGAATCGTGAATTTTGCCCTCATTCTGACAGTCAGGGCTTCCTCTAAAGAACGTATATTTGAACCATTTGAAATGACAAAGCATTCCGTAAAAGATGAAAGAACAATTTCTTTCTTTGCTCTTTAAATATTCCAGAAGTCATTTGCATAAGTATTAGAGGGCCATATGTTTCCTGACAAGATTTACTGTGCAATGTGTCACACTTGGACATGGGGCTCAGTGGGGGAAGAAGAAGAAGAAGAAGAAGAAGAAGAAGAAGAAGAAGAAGAAGAAGAAGAAAAAGAAGAAGAAGAAGAAGAAGAAGAAGAAGAAAAGCTCTTTCACATCATACAATCCATCCTTTGCTTTTCTTCAGTGACTAACTCAATATAAATTTCAGCTGGGTGACATAGTTACAGGTAACAGATAACTGTTTTTATTTACCCTGACCTTTGAACATACGGTCCTGTAGGTTACTCCGCTGTATTATCATCTGGCTGAAGGGGCTGGAGGAGAAAATGGTATGAGACGGGATACTCTAGAATCGACATTTTGCTGCTTAGAATTTCTAATTCTGCCACAGGCGGTGGGAAAAGATGAGAGAGGGAGAGGGAGCGCGAGAGAGAGGGAGAAATCAGCCTACTGTTTATCTGGAGGTGACAACTAACAAGCACTCTCCTGGTAATTAGACTGCTGCAGTGCACACAGGCAAAACTCTCGATAAAATGTGATTATGATTAAATATTTTCTTCTCATTCTCTTATTTATGTGTCAGGGTTCCCTTAAACAGCTCTGCCAAGCCATCCACATCATTTTCATCTTGACTGCATTAATGACATGGCTAAAACACTTGTGCTCAGTGGTCCATAATGAGACTGTAGAATGTGACTGAGAGATTTAAAAAAAAAATTTAATAAACAAATGCACTCATGAGTGTTTACAAGTGTGCATGGGTCACCTTTTTTTAAACATCATCCTGTTCTCTGGTGCATCTGAAACTGTTGACAGGTTGGGCATGATTAAGTTGTACTTATGTAAGAGACAGTGAGGGATGCCTGAACATGCCATCCAATCCAACCAACCATCTCTTATAAAGACAGCCTGGCTTATTGATGTCCACCTATCACATGAAGACAAGAAAACACTAACTTGTACATGTCTCATCCCAAGACTCATATCACTAAAAGTTTATCTGTGATCTGTTGCACCTTAAAAAGCATAAAAGCTTCATTAGTGTGTTGTATGTTCCAATACTGAGCTGCAAAATAAAGAAAACCTGGATATCACCTCACAGCAGAAATCCCAGAGCAACTATGATATAACGCAGTTTCTTTAAAGAACCAAAGCTCCTTTGAAGAACTTTGGATTTCAAGATTTGCTTTCCTTACTTTCTTCATGTGTAGAACAAATCGGTTGCTGGGTGGTCCCTAATGGTATTTAATTCCTTCATGAGGAAACAGTAGCTGCAGACATGCTTCAATGTGCCCAGCCCATCAGGAATAAAGAAGGACTCCAGTCATGGCTGTCCTTCCACAGGCTGTGACTGAATGTCTCTGGTTGCTATAGTGGCACCTTGTCTTAATAGAGGTGGACTGAAACACACAACTGCAGACTCATAATTGCAATTAAAACTGGATTATTAACACTGTTCATATAATAGCTGAAAATCCTGCAGTTGCATAAAAACATGTTACACTGCAAAGAAAAGAAGGGAATGAATGTAAAGCTCTCACTTGTCTCTTTGTGTGTTAAGCTGTAATCGCTAACTCAAGCATTACATCATTTGTTTCATCATTGTGGTTCAGCTCTGCATGTTTTAATACCTTACTTGCAAGAGGTCAAACTTTTTATTGCTATGGAGATAAAAGAGAGAAAAAAAAGGCATTGGATGTAAAAATGGAATAATTCAAGAAGCACATGATCGGTTGCCAAGGTAAGTAAGTCAGGATATCATTCAGAAAGGACTGTGGGCTATTTCCAGAGAGGTTTGGTGCAGGCTAGGGGTGTGTTCTTCCCCTCACAGTCGATGTTAAACCTACATTGCTCTGATGTTCTTGGGAATTCTGTTGTGCAATATTGGCTGGAAGGGGGAGGGGGTAAGGGTGGAGGGAGTCACTCCAAATTTCTCTTGTGACGGAGCATAACAGGGAATTGTAATACACAGCAACATCATAAATTTGATTACATTACATAGCAGTGCAAGCCTGTAAGCCATTTCCAGGCACCATAAAAAAGCTATAACTAAGTTACCACGGGTACAGAGAAAAATGAATAAAGCCATTTTCTTTTAACAACCCGGGCGCGGGCGAGATATTTGTCTCTCCTCCGGCTTTTATGGGCTTTGCGGACCCTCGATGCGCTCATTGTGATCGAAGTGGGAGACAGAGACAGAGAAAGATGGGGACTGCACAACTTCCACAAGATTATAGACTAATAGCTTGTCTTTTTTAAAATGAAAAATTAACATCCGAAATTAAAACAGTCTAAAGTCCCGCCTTCATGCTGTTTGTGATGCCAAACAGTTTATGAGACTGTTTGTCACTGTAGAGATGATTAAATCACATTGAGCCCAAATTTGAAAAAAAAAACAAACAGTTTTCTTGTCATTTTATTTCTAATTCATCTAGTAAAAGCAGGACTGCACGAGATCAACAGTAAATGAAAGTACATTTTCTTATTGTTAGGTGAATTATTTAATATTTTAAAGCTGAAAGGGTGTGCTGTTCCAGATCTGTCATTTTAACTGAGAGAAACACTGTAGCCTTTTCCATTTTCTTGTGAACGGATGGGCAAATAGGTGCACCTGCAAGGGAGCAAGGGGAGCACTTCGCAGCATTCAACAAGGGCAACAACACGAACACTCGGAGACAAAGTGCCGTGCCGACTCTACCTCGGTAAGGCGCTCGAGTGGCGCACAGTTCCACGCGCCGATGTTAACCGCGACGCGCCAGAGCAAACGTTACCCATGGGTGTAGACCAGGAGCACACTCAAAACTCCGACATTCACAGGCTTAGTTCGGGTCCCGCATCTCTTCAAACAACCGACCAGAAGTCGCGCTCACCCAGAGAGAGGGATGGAAATATCGGAAAATGCCATTTAGGATCAACAACCTGAGATCACATTCGAGTGCAAAGCATCTCACGACTCACTTGGTGAATGGAGGCACCCTCTTGGAGGGTATATGCGCCTGCTAGATGTAGATCACCATCACTTCCTCCATAGACACACACGCGCACACACACACAAAAAAAAGATATATCGGAAATCTGCGCTGCGTCCTCGAGGCATATCTACAACGGCAACGAATCCAGGAGTCAAAGAAATAACTGAGCAGCTTCGTGCGCCCCTGTGCTACAGAATCCCCCAGTTTCTTTTATTTGCTGGATTAAAATTGTAATTAACTCTGCATAGTGGAGGTTAAATCGAAGACGCCCGTGCAGAGTGATGGGAATCGTTGCTGTTGGAGCAGCGGAGATGCCGCTACCACCAGCAGCAGAAGCAGCAGCACCTTTGCGGTGGTGAGCGGGATCTCCCGCTGACTCCAGCTCTATCGACTATCTCTCTCCATAACCAGGCTCCTCACAGCTTGCAGGAGCTTCTTTACAGTATTCTTAAATGATGCTCCTCTGTGGGAACCAGTCTTCGATTCTTTGCAGGTGGTAAGACAGTGCATGGCACAACCAGCTGCCCACATGTCTCTCTTTTTTTTAGCGTTTACTCAGTACAAAAATCGGGATCTAAAATTGATGCAAAGGATAAAAAAAGTAGCTATCTTAAAATAAAGGGGGAAAAAGAGAAAGAGAGAGAAGTCAGCCTACCTTTTTTTTCAGCCTCGGAGTTCCAGCGTCTTTCCTTTTAGCTTTAAAACCCCTCACATCTTCATGTTAGAAACAAGCAATAATCCCAGGGTTTGCGTTACACGCGTGCGTCCGCGCGGCAGGTCCAGTAAGGAGCGGTACCGTTTTCCCCTGCGGGGTTAAATGGTGTTTTTAAAATCCACCCCGGGAGCGCAGTTTGGTCAGGACGCGCTTGGGAACGGCAGGAGGAGTCGTTCCCTCAGCGGCAGCCGCCGTGCGCACTTGGAGAAGCCAGAGCTGTGTCCACGCAGAGAGGCTGAGGGAATGATGTCATGCGTCCGGCCCTCCCTCTCCAGCCACCCCTTAACTCACGGCTCTCTCAGTCCTCGTTTCCCCTCCTCTTATGGCCTCTTTTTCCCGTGATGGTGGGGTATTTTACATTTTTGCTTTATTTTTATCTATTTAGGCGATTCATTTCTATACTATAAAGAATGCATACTCCTCTTAAAACTGTTTCCAAAATTTTAAATGAACCATAATTCATTGTCACAGCAGTCTTTTATGTGGTGGAAGCAGTGGGGAGTGTTTTACTGTGGTTTTAGTCCGGAGGACAGCTTGTTTTGACACATGCGTTTTTTACAGTGCTCCACTTGACATGATGAAGTCATGCCATTATCTCCCGCCTCACAGAAGTTATCGCCCAGTAGCATCGCCAGCCCGCCTTTACCCGGGATAAGAGGGAAGGTATAGCAGCATGAAACAGACCAATGCACGCAGCGCTCAGTGTCAAGACTGCCTCCCCTTCCCCGGTGTAGCAGGTGCATCTTAAAGATAAAGCGTCATATCTTCACATCAGAACCAAAGGTGAAATTTCTGTGTATAATACTGTGTAAAACACAAAAGCATGCCAAAAAGTCACTTTTAATAAACAAAAATAAAATAATTTATTGAAAATGTGCTTTATGATCGAGGGCACATTAAGGTCACGCTGATACTATTTTTAAATGCTTTTCACATGCATTTATAGTCCTAACAGTGGGTGACTGTAAGCAAGTGTGGTATTTTCCTTTTTTTTTTCTTTTTTTTTTTTGCAATCCCTACATTGCTGCCAGCTGCTGTTGGAAAAAAAAAACGAGAGAAAGAGACTGCATGAGTGTCTAATCAATCAGCCTCAACTGCAGGTTTTACTTAATCAAATCTTTAAAGCAGCATGGCTGCTTTCCTCAACTCTATAGTGTTGTACAAATGATCACTCAGGGACAAGCTTGGCCATTCAAGCTTGCCTTAATGCACGGAGCTGCTTCTTGGAGGCACTTAGCATCAAGTGGCAAAGAATTAGATGCTGACGAGTGGAAACCACAAGTTTTGTGCAAAAGACTTAACTGCCATCTCAAAGACTATTCTTCCTTTCAATACATTTTTCTGCACAAAACAAAGACACACATGAGGGGAACCAATGACAACAAATGCCCTTTTTTCGGATTCTAGCACCCTGATGTTACCCATTCCATTGGTTATATTTGTCAGTCACCTTGATGAATGCATTTAACCGGCTTTTATGTGCTTTAAAGATGGAGGATCTGCTCTGACATGAGCTGGTGAAACAAAAGAGATGAGGATGTCAGCATTAGTAAGTGAAAAGCACTCCACCAACAATTCATCTCCCATGGTCCCAGTGGGGATCAGACTCCCAACCTTGGAAGTGCTGAAGCCTTTTTTTTACCCACTGGGTTAGACAGGACAGTGTGTGACCTTTAAGCTATACTAAAGCTTTTAAGTTCCTTGGACTGATAATTTGATTGTCCTTTGCTTGTCTTTGCCTTTACTTCAGATAATTGGACATTCCTTTGAGGATGTGTGCTTGTGGCAGTGGGATCGGAAACTATAATCCAAAACGCCACAGGGTAAGAAGATTTCTGATTTCAGAATGAGCTTGTTCTCATAATTTTCCAATCCTGTATTAGAAAAAATAAAATAAAATAAAATAGGCATATTGTACTACAGCTTGTACTACAACACATCTTCAAGAATGTATGTGCAACTGAGTCTTCTTACAGGTTAATTTGCTTCTCCTGCAAATGCTTTGGAGTTACTCCTCAGTGTCAGATGCAGAATTCTTTTATGTGTAAAATAGTTAATTAACTTGCCAATTTTCAAATTACTGCAGAGTACCCAGGTAGTAGTAAGCATTCTTGTTTCAGACCATGATGGTCTCCATTTTCATGTTTTTCTCAGTGCCTCCTTTGGTTTTTTCTAGATGACTTCCTCCAGCAGTCCAAAAACATAATATATATGTCAGACTGAGTGGTGATTCTGAATAGTCCACAGAAGTGAATGTAAGTATGCATGGTTGTTTGTATCTGTGATGGATAGCGACCTGTCCAGGCAGTACACCCACCCACAATAATGAACAGGATGAAGTGGGCGTTGAAAATGGATGGATGGATGCTGTACGCTCACTTACCAGCCCACTCTGCTGTGACTTTAATGCTACACATCTGGTTTTTGCCAGCACAACAGAGAAAAAATGATCATATTACAAGAAAGAAAAATCAAATATAATATTTGATGGTTTACTCTTTCTTTACAGGTTAGTTGATTATTGTCAAAATAAACTGAATTAAAGTACTTACTTTCAACTAAAAGGGTGCAAATTTGCATATTATCCAGCTATAAAGCTATTCACAAAGTCAGATGGCCAAATTAAATAGTTTATTTCACATCGAGCAGAAAAGGATCACGCTGTTTTAAACTTTTGATAGAGTGTACTAAGGGTGAAAAGTTAGAACTGAAATAATTGGGGCTGATGTCTGCTTGCTCATGAAATAACTCCTCGTTTGGAGTTTTTGCACCAAACTTTTCCTCTGGTTGTTGTACTTTTTTGTGTCCCTGACAGCTTTCTCTCTGTCCTAATAAAGATAAAAGAAGTGGTCAAGGCAAGAGAGACTACATCTTGTCTTTGATTTTCCCACAGCATTTCTTTGCTCCTGTCTTTTCGCATCGCCCGCTCCTCTTAAATCACACTTTCTCTGGACCCATTGTCCTCAACTGCTGACCTCGCCTTTCTTTCCTTCTTTCATATGTTTACCTCCATGTGGGAAATAGACGCCAATCAGAGTGACTGGATGAGTGGTTTAATTATAGGAGAAGTAGTGTTCTGTCACCTTGCACTGAGCGCCGGCAATCAAGAGCCACTGACTGGAAGAAAAGTCAGACAAGGCCAGTCATTGATTGGTGATTTCAGCAGAGTGACTTAGGCTACATGATACGTTGAAAGAGCTTTGACTTAGATTAGGGATAAGGATAATTCACCACAGTGGAATTCTTTGTGCCAAAAGGAGGGTCTGCTTCCATCTCACTTTTATATTCACTGTTTCTTGAAATAAAACATTTTTCTCACCTCTTCTAATTAAATAATTGTAATTAAAACAATGGGCTATAAAAGAGGAAGGTATCTGGAAACAAAATTATTCCAATTTTTATGGAAGAGTGTATAAACACAAACTATCTCACTTTTATATACACATTACTACCTGTCTCTGTTCTAAAATTAAAAAAAAAAGACCAATACCTTCACTTTATTGTCAAATCTCATGTGGTAGAAGATATGTCATTGTCACGCCTTTTTATAAACTATGTGAAAAACTACTACTACTACTGTAAATGCTTTTAAATATGTTTTTGTTAGCTTCTAACTGGTAGACATAATCTGAAAATTATAGATTTGTTGTTGCATGAATCTCTATAGATTTTCTTTGTAGAGAATATTTAAACATGACAGCTATTTATTTGCCAGGGTGTTGAAAATGTTCTCAATTTAGTCATTTCATCAATTTATTCTCTGTGCATCATAATGGCGACAATATATTGCTGGCAATCAAGTCTGAGCAGGTTGCCATCGTAAAGTAGCACTCATCTTATTGCATGGCGTTTTTGATAGAGCAAAAAAAGTAATATGTGCTTTCCAACTGTCAGGGTGCCTACTGATCAGCTGCTAACATTAACCAAGAGAACTGTATTGATAAAAATATTATAAGAACTATTCACTTAGACTTCAAATAAAAAAAAATTAACCTTAAAGCATCTATATTGTGCTTTTCTGTGTTTCCTGACTCATTTAGTCCACAATAATGATGCATTATTATCTTTGATATGAACAAGAAAAACACATGTTGTAGCATCCCTATGCACAAAATGTTTGCCTCGTTTTTCAGTATGTCTTTTTGTCTGTACTTTTGTAATTGTAAATTGTCAGAAGTCATATGTTGCTGCTCAAATTCATAGTCTGATTCTAGACTAATACAATCGAAATCCCCAGATAGGTTTTTGTGCTGCCCGTTTTATTAGGAATAGTTCCAGTGGAGACTTTTGTTGACTCCAGAATGCATTTTGCATTAACAAACAGAAGTAACATGAATGTCCTTGTACACAATGTGATTTTGTGGTGAGAGCCACATAGAAAAGCTTTGGAGAAAAAGTGACACAATATGAAATGTCTCACTTGAATTCAATTGAATAATACTTTATCAATCCCCACAGGGAAATTTTATTGTTGCAGTGTAAATAAAATATGTATAAAATACACTAAAAACAAGAATAGCAAATTAAAATAAACATGAAGTGAAAAGCTTGAATACTAGGTGTGGCTGAAATCGCTAGAGATCATCATGTATGCAGTAGAGTGGTGTGTTTGTCGCCTGGCAACAACCGTGCTGAAGATGACGCATGCAGCATTGGCAAGTAACACAGGTGAACTCTCTCAGTTGATGGCATGGATGGAAACCAAGAGTTGACGGTTGAACAGCCCACTTCTGTCAGTCTGTCTGGAGTCTTTAGTCCACCTGCATCCTCCAAAATCCATGCAGGGACACTTGAAGTCCAGAACACACTCCTGCAGCCACATCTCAAAAAGCAAGATACTCCTGCTGTCTCCTGTCAGCATTCCAAGCTCATCAATCCAACATGATGATTGAGGGAAAAGTTGAAAAGCTCTCTTTTTCCTCCTCAGTTTTCTCCTGTTCTGCTTTCTAGACCTCTCCTCTGCAAGGTCATTTGCATTTGAAATATTTTTCTGATCACTAGCTGGTATTTGGAAAACTAATCTTCTGCTTCCAGATTGAAAACAAGTTTCCTTTGACATGGATAGTTATCACAGAAAAAAACTAAAAAAGTGCTGTAATTACAAGTAGAAATCATTCAGGAAGAGAGGCATCCAAATCAGCATGGAAACCATTTCATAAATTATAGTTTCAATGGGAGAAAAAAGCTCAGTAAAACAATCTCAAGAAGATATGAAGAAAAGTACAATTTGCTGGAGCAACTACAACAGTTGCCCTCATTGGTGCCTTTCAAAAAATTTTTAATTTTCAAGAGAAATTACATTATGAACATGGTTATATTTACCTAAACTAACTGACTTTTTCTTTCACAAGTCAACCTCTATATCACTTCAAATCATAATTATTTACAAATAAACCTTTACATAAATCCATGAAACTTTGAGTGTTTTGGCTTGGTTACATTTTATCAAGCAATCAGCTCATAAAATAAATTGCGAGAACCAAACAAAGTGTTTCAAATTCACATAGGTTAGGGGTTATGCTCGTTAAATAAATAAATTTATGTAAGAAAAGTGATGATAACTTTATTTTAGGAGCATGTTTTACAATCACATGATGACATTTTTTTTTAATTTGGGGAAATTTTTAAGAAAAATTATTTAAAGTATGAATGTAAGAGAACACAGTCAGGTTAAAATAAAAGCAATACGTACAGACATTTTGTAAATTGCTACTTCTGACTAGTAACTATAAGTGAAAACTCTTGAAATATTAAGAGTGGGGTTGTTCTTGTTTTTGACTGTAGTACAGTAGAAAAGAAAAACCAAAAAAGTAAGAAAATAAGTTATTTACTACTATGAATGATAAAACAAATAAAAAGTAAGAAAGGATAGACTACCAAAACTGTAAAACTAAGTAAACCAAATTAAACTAAGCAAGACAGCTTTTGTTTATCATTTCCAACTGTCTATTTTACATTCACTTATTTTAAAAATGCTATTAGTTTTTTTATTTCCTATTTTTTATGTACTTCTCTCACCTGAAAATCACCTTGACTGCCTTGTGCACAAGTGGTTTTACAAAAACAATAAATAGGAATTAGCAAAATGTTAAAATCTGTCCAGAACCAGAATTTCTTTACATGTGACAGAATATACAATGACCCTCAAAATTACATGAAAGGCTGCAATTACAGTCAAATACTCGACACTGTTGAGGCATGAATCCAAACAGACACCTTAAATGAGATGAAAATGGGATTTATATTCCAATATTGCTTTTCTTTTTTAAATTAATCACACTTTCATTTCCATTATTTTTTCATTTATTCATTCAGTTAGTTATTCAGTTAGTTATTTAGTCAGTTAGGTAGTATTTACGTTGAAATTAAGGAAAAAAAAAAAAATTTTGGAAAAAATTATTGCTTAAATAAATCTCCTAAGATGGTGATATACATAATTTAAGACAAACTTCTCCTAGTTCTCAGAAGCTTCTCCTCCATTCTTTGGTTACCAAGGTGATGAGTCACACAGACAAAGATGAACTCTCTCTGAAAAGGAACATGACCTTTAGGTTTAACATTGTAGTGACTGTAAAAAGCCTCCCACCCAAACACTGGCCATTTAACTTCTTTAAAACATTCACCAGCGATGTCTATTTTTGTTTTTTTCAATTAGAGGGAAGCAAAAGATGGAGTGACTCAGTTTCTTGGTTTTTGCCAGCTTGTATGGCTTTTAAAACTTTGCTCTATAGTGTTTTTACTCAAACTTTTATTTAAAAAAAGACCATCAGCAGACTTGTGACTGGATGAAAGCCAGTTGGTTGCAGTGTCTGTCAAATAACTCATAAAACCTTCAGTGGGAAGGTAATATGGGTTATGACTACACGAACTCAGCTGATATGTCTAACTTCAGATGGGCATCATTGTACACTCTCAGATTAACTGTGACAAACTCAGTCTTTGAAATTACTGAGATAGTGTGCCAAACTAAGTCTTCAGTTGTAGTTGGCCAATCTTATTATTATTTTCTGAATATGTCTTCAGAAACCTTTGATACACAGTAAAATCACTGGTGTTAAAGTAACACTGAGAGTGTTAAATTGAACAGTGTGTATATGTGTCCACTCTTTTGAGTGTTATTTTAACACATTTAAAATAGTTAATTTCCTAATACTAAACCAAAGTTATTCCAAAGCTGAATGATGTTTGTATGACCAAAAAGCTCTCAATTTGGCCTAGTAGCTAACCACCAGTTCATAACAATATGAGCTAAAATACTACTGGCACCTATATATGGATTTTTTTTCCACACAAATCCAGATAAATTATACATTTTTTACCAAATATTTCTCTAAAACTTGATATTCAATTAAGCAAAACCTACTACAGCAGTAACATAAAACCACATCTGCAAAAACTACAAAGTGCTTCTTCACCAGAAAATCAGATGTGGTCATTTTAACACTGCAGGTGTAGGAAAGCATATCACACCCAATATATTCACCAACACTTGATAAAATTTACTCTAAAAGTGTTATTTTAATATCATTTAAATTAAAAGTAACACTAATTACACTGAGAAATTAACACTTGCAAATTTGCTGAATATCTATGTGCACTTTATAATATCACTGAAAGAGTAATTAGCTCAGCATTCTAAGGACTGAGGGCCTTCTTGAAAATCACCAAGACATAAGTTCACAGAACCAGAAATCAAACTGTTCAGGTATATGAAGGCAAATCAGTCTAGTTTCTGATATTCCAGCCCACACTCTCACTCTTCATATCAAAAATAGAATGGTCTGTTGTGAGAAAAGTTGAAGACAGATTTTCACTTATCGCACAAACTTCAATAGTTGCTTAGCAACAAGATTCATTAGATTGTTTCTTTTTTTTTCTTTTGATTAAAGGAAGCTTAGAAGTAGGACGATAGCTGACAAGGTCTGATTGGTCAAGCTTATTCTTTTTTAAAAACACATGAACAGCTGCAATTTTCAGATAATCAGGAATTAATCTTCAAAACAAGTAGGTGTTTGCAGTAAACAAAGGCTGATAAAATCAAGGACTTCAAAGAAGAAACTTATGAGAAGGATATCAAAGGAACTGGAGGTAGCACTCGTGATTTCTTGGACCAAATACACTGTACAGACTAATGAGTAGATTTTTCTTTTTAAACATTTAGGTAATTTGATGCGAAATATTTATAGGCAAGAATAGATGTGTTTAATGGAGAATTATTTTAAACCCATTAAAAATGAAAAGTAATTAAACACAAATCTTGAATGAAGGTAGGAAAAAAGCAACTCCTGGAGTTTACATGTTGGTGGTGGCAGAGTTAGGAGATGGCTGAGACAGTGTGATGAAATTCAGGAACCAGATGAGGTAGGGTGCAGAACTTTTTCAAAAGAGATGATCTGAAAGCTGGAATGACAGAATAAAAGGGACTTTTTAAGGAACAGAGAGTATAGACTGGCTCAGAGACTGACAAAAACTGCTGAATGAGGCTTGTGTTGTGATGGTTGAGGATGGAATTACTCTTATGCTATTGGAAAGCAGAAGTAATAAACAGAAAAGAGCTCCAGGACTATTGACCATTTAGAAAAACAGAGAATAATAGAAAACAAATGTTTTTCATTGAACTTGCACTCTGAGCTTAATTTAAACTGAACTGTGATAATCAAATGTAAATGCAGTGTGAATTGTAGTTAGATTAATTAAAATAGTACATTTAAAAAACAAAAATCATAAAAATACACCCTTCCTGCTACAGAATGAAGTGCAATACAGATTATTATCATTTTATTTTGTCTAATTTTCTTACCTGACTGTTCATATTCTGTGTCCCATGTTTTAGCCAAGATGCATCCTTTCCAAGTTTACATCTGAGAGTAACATTTTCGGTGTTTTCTAGTTCCTGCTAAAAAAGTATAAATGCTGTAAGTGAGAAAAAAAGGTGACTGGAAGTGTTCATTTGGATGTTTTATTTAGCATGTTGCTGGTTTGGCTTTAGAATCAGTACTTCAGTCCTCACTAGCAGATTAATATCATTACAAATACACAAAGCACTAAAAGTTAGTAGCCCAGCCTTTTACAGTTCGTGTAGATTCAGTGGAAGTTCATGATCTGGGTAAATAGTTTTAGGTTCAGAAATAAACGTTTGCCTAGAAAGCTCCAGAAAACGTGGCTATCAATACCCATGTCACCAAATCTGTTTACTAAAGTTGTTGCATGATGCAGTGGAAAGAAACCATCCACTAACCTGAATATGTTGCAGCACAAGTAAAGATTTTGCCCGTGAAAAAAGTTTGGTGAGCAGTAATAGCGTACGGAAGTTGGAGGACGTCATAACAGGGAATGGAAATAGAAATGGTGTGTACAGTGCGATAAATCGTTGCCCCATACAGCAGACTTTTAATGGCTGTATGACGGTGCTGGCGTCTTGCAGGAGCCCCTGAGAGGCACTTGGCTCATTAGTCTGAGGCATTGAGGGGATGAGTGTGTGGGAGACAGTGACTATATGACACGACAAGGCTTTGATGCGCTGACAGGTAGAGAGCTCATTCTCCCGCTCTTCTCTTGTCATCATTCCGTCTTTTCACTTCGCACATTTTCTCTCATTCTTGATAAACTCACTAGCAGATGGATTATTGTTCCCCTTTAGGTGTCTTCGCTGCTTCCCTCCATGTAAGCCCTGACTGCTTCTCTGAGCCTGTCCCTTTTCTTGCTGCATCTCCTCCTCATTTACTTCTTACTTTTTCCGCTCGTCGCCTTCGCCCCCTCACTGTGCTCGATGTGGATATCTATAGCAGAACCATGACATGACATTCAGATGGGCGAAGGTGTGAAAATAACTAAAAAAAAAGAAAAAAAATCCAATACATGGTATTTGCGAACATAGAGGATCTTCACAAGTTTGGCTTGTCACCATAGCGGTAAGAGGATATTTAAGTATGCCTGGTTAGAATAATTGTGGGTGGGCTTGTTTGGATTCATCAGATATTAACAAGTGGGAAATAGTGTGAAAAAGCAATCTGTGCCTACTATTGCTGGATGCTTAATTTAGTCAATTCTATTATCTCAGATTTAGAGAATGCTATTATAATTCTGGGTTTTTCTCTGTTTCATAAGTGGCTCTTAAGTAATTTCTCTATGCTAGTCAAGACTTCATTTTGTCAGACTCAACACAGTCCCCTGCAATTTAAACTAAGTTGACCAAAAGATAATTTATTGCACATAAACTTTAAATGGACTTAAAGTAACCACTTAGCCTAACAACATTAAGGCTACTATACAGCTAAAAAACTGTCCATTCAAAACAAATGTGTAATCCATAATGGTTTGTTGTTACAAGACTGTTTCTGGCTGTTTTAGGCTGCTATAGGTTATCTCACCAGCTAAATGTTTGAATTGTGCACTTTGATAAGTTTACTTGGGTAAGTTGTGTTTTTATTTCAATTTACATGCTACATATCTACTTAAAGATTAAATGTAGGATACAAAAAATCTAAATTGGAAGGATGGAGAAGCTGTTGCTTGTGTTTATATGGTAAACAACTTAAATTCACCATGAGGCTGCTGGGCAATGATTTACATTAACCAGGAGGTATGATGGGAACACTGATTTCAGCAATACAGTGATGGTATGAAAACAGATGGCAAATGTATGAATTCTTCTCAAATGTAACTTTTTTGGGTTTGTTTGTATCAGTTGACCTATTCAGTATGTGAGATATGTGCCTCCACGAGGAGCAGTTGCTGAGATGTGGGGCTGCTTATTTGGATTATTGATACCTCCATAAAATCTTCACAGCCAATAAAATCAAAGGGCAGTTCACACTTCAGGCATTATCCAATCAGAGTGAAGAAAAGAAGATGTTTCTCCAATATGGCACATCTGATTAAGATAGAAAATTGTACACATTGTGTAACCCAACAGTAAGAGAAACTTTTGGGTAGTAAAAAAAGTCTGGGAAGTTTCTTGGTTTCAGTTTTAGGAATTTTTAACTTGAGATTCTCTTTTTTTATCAAACTATTTTCAGATCTTCCACATGCATGTCTGCAATTTTTTCAAACTTTTGATTTCTTCTGTTCACGCAAAATCCATAAAGGTGACATTGTTCCTATTTCTCTGCAGGAAGAAGCAGAATATTTGGGGGGTACTTTTTCTGACAGCAAGCAGCAAAGAAGTAGATAGAAAACACAGTTTGGAAGTCAGGAGGGAAAAACCACATAGATCCCCGGCTGCAATAAAACTAATGCACACCAAGATATAGGTATCCAGCGTGAGCCATAAGGATCCAGATACAATTTATTCAGTTTATCTCCTTCTAAAGAGGTAGAGAATGAAATATGCACCATGCCTTTATTTTGATATTTATCTGTGTTTGATCGCTCAGTAATATATGTAGACCAACACACACACACACACACACACACACACACACACACACACACACACACACACACACACACATATATATATATATACA
>JAOWBL010000019.1:6160475-6171781 GCA_028564865.1 Zenarchopterus dispar | reverse complement strand
AGCCCCACACCCCGGCGTGCCCCACCTGAACCATCCCCGTGGGCCCCGTCCATCCTGCTCTCCTCCATCTATAGCTCTGCCCCAAGCCCAGCCGGCATGACAAGATGTCATCATTTATTAACACCAAGCACCAAATGGGCAATGTTTTGGAAGGATAATGAGGCTTTATATTTTATTAGCCTGTCAGACACGGCTCCTCACAAACATATTGTTTTTATTTAATAGTCTGGACTTCACACAAAACACAACAACTGTCAGCAATAAGGACAATTTCTATTCTGTGTCATTAATTGTAAGTTGGTTACAGTCCAGTTAAAGAAAAGCCAACTTGCTTCCAATATTTCAACTAGAGATGCGATTCTTTTTCTTTCTCTCTTTTTTTCATATATTCTTACTGTCTAATTTCTGCAGTGGCTCCATGTAAACATGACCACGGCAGACATTAGTATCTGTACGGGAAAGCAATCAAACAGAATTTAATAAAAACAGTTATTTATCTCTACAATCTTACAGGGTAACATTTACATCTTATTTTTGCTATGCTAATTGAAAATTTAGTTTCATCTACTGCCTTGTCAAATCAAAGCAGAAAGATTTGTCCATAATTTTAATAAAATCTCAGTAACAGTTTTCATCAGTTTAAAAAGTTGAGTTGAAAGAAAAAAAGAGCAGCAGTTATATTTCTAGATCAGTCTGGGTTCACATGCGCTCTTTCATTGGACTTTTCTTTATGACTGCATCACCAGCGGTTCTTTATCTGTAAAAATAGATTTCATTTCAGGCAGCACCGCTTTTGTTTACCAAATAAATGAAATCAATAAATTTGCAGTGTGCAACAGGTTCTCTGTGTAGACTTCTCTTACATGCCAGATGATTGCCACAACAGTTTCTCCTTTGTTTGCCAGCCTGAAAGAAACCGACAAAATAAGCATTTTTTTTTCACAAAAAAAATAACCAAACTCTGAAGATGCCTTGTAAGGTAACACTTTATCACTTACTACTAAATGGAAAAACACACAGTTTCCCACTTTTCTGAGCTTTGGAAAATAAAGGAGTTGTGTGACAACAATTGACTTATCTCTGAAGATGTGATGTCCTGAAACTGTAACTTAACCTGTGTGTAGTATATTCCAAACAATTAAACATCTCTGATAATCCACTTTTTGCAGAAAAGGGAATCAGAGACATGATGTGTGAGGCTTAAGTGTGAACTGCATCATTGTATTGGTCTCTGACCCATCTTTGAAAATCCACTCATACATGTAGACTATTACGTTCCTGAGTGTTATGCAAAGACACCACCATTTTAAATATCTGAACATAATGAGTAACAGCTTGAAGTAGCAGTTAGAACTTTAAAGTTATTTCATAATATCTTAGTTTATTTTTTCTTTTATTATCTACCTTTTTGTTGTTGCAGGAATTCATTCATTTTTGGAATTATTAATTTAATGCAATGTATCAGTGTGGGAGAAAGACTGAATAAGAAGGGCTTTCAGTGTACAACAGAGCATACAAATGCACTGACTCAGCTTGGAAGAAAGAAAATAGAGGCAGTCAACCAGAAAAGGAAATGTAGATGCTTTCCCAGAAGGCAATGCAACCAATTATGTGATATTCTCGATCAACTCTGGACGATCGCACACTGGTGTCCGCTGCACACATGTGAAGAATTCCGGATGAGGAAGCTTGCTGAAAGCTAAAACCAATGTTTACTTTTGGAGGCAAAGTGAAAAAGTGCATAGACATTTGGACTGCAGAGTGTTTTGGCAGATTTCAGTGAGTCAGATGCATGTGTTTCACTGAAATGCTGCAGATGTAGTTTGGTAATAATAATAAAAATGTAAAGAAACACAAAGTCTTTGGCATAAAGTAAGTGCATGGCCATGATTTTTGTGACATGCAGATAATTCATATGTGTTTATAATACTGATTGATTAAATTAAGCTTATTTTAACTTTAAGACGGGGAAGAGGAATTTGAAATTTGTGGGGGAAAAAAACTCTTCTCAAGCAGGTTATTTTCACACAGTAGGTTACCATCATAACAGTCCAGGTATAAGCTACCTCAGTTTCTGAAATGGGCTAGATTTTATGGCATCAATTAAATGCCAAATGTATTGCGAATCAAAGTCCAGAATTGAAGAATAACAATCTGTAACCATAAAAATCAAAATCTCAAACCAGGAGTACAGTCATCTTTCTGGGTTTCTTTTCTCTCCTCTAAACTCATCTCCATTTTTAAACCATCTTTTTCATTTGAGCTTTTTCTTTTTTGCAGTTGCAGTTCTGAATCCAGTGTCAAATCAGTGCTGTGTCAATCTAAGGTGGGAAGATAGGACAAAGGCAAGGTCTAGTAGCTCATTGGTTGCTGAATAACTCAATGCCTTCGAATGACAGAGTTACGTTGATAATGTCATTAGCATCTTCATCAATTACATTAACTATTTTATCATAAATGATGAAGAAGGGAAAGACATTAACAAGTTACCTCGACTTGCTGGTTCTCAATGATCATGACAAGCTTGGATTAGACACTTGCTTCAAAATTGCAACTGCAACAAGAAAAAGCACAACTGAGACACAATTTGAAAAACAGATGAGTTTAGACCTGTGGAGAGAAAAGAAAAGCATAACATGGAATGATGATCACACGGTCAGTTTGAGATTTTAATTTCTTGAGTACAGATTCTGGGTTTTGGTTCTTGGATTTTGGGTTTTGATTTAAAATATACTGGGAGTTGAATCAGTACTGTACAAGTTAACCTTCTTTCCCAGGTTTCTGGGTTACCTCACCATCTGAAACTTCATTTCAGGTTCAACAGGTTCAACCTGCTTTTCAATAAACTGAGTTAAAATTCTAACTCAGACTTGTTAAATCCTGTTTTCAAAATGTTGACTTTGAGTACACATCAGCTCAGATGAAGACCCAGTATTGCTGAGACGTTAGTCTCTTTGCACAATTAAAGGGTGACAAATCAGTGAGTTTCTGTTTCCTTTTTTGTCTTTTGAGAATCTCTGTCGAGAGGTTCTTGGCCCACTCTATGCAACTCTGAAAGATGTGGAGAAAGTTCAACCATCATACAAAAAAAATATTTAATTTGATAATTTTTCAGAAATAAATAAGAATAATTGCCCTTTTTAAGCATTTCATTCTTTTGCTTAAATCCAGGGAAACGATTCAAGTCTTCTTGTCATGTAAGGACTTTAATCACAATTTAATAATTTTCACAAGATTATTTTTAGAGCAAAAAAAATGCCATCCTTTTAAATAAGAGAGTGTCATGACAAAACATTACACTGAAAAAACCAACGAAGGACACATTTTGATACATACACACTAACGTCATCTGTTCAGTTATGAACAAGGAAAAAAATATTCACAGTAAAACATATGTTGTGTCAATTCAATGGTTGCAGCAAAACTTGATGTATGATCTTTGCACAAGAGGTCAGTTTTCATATCTGGCATTATTCATATTCATATTCACTGACAAAAGCAGTCTTCTGCGTTGCACAGTATAAACAAAGACAAGCTCCAGATCATACATATTCATGAGTATGTGTCTACAAGATGTTAAAGAGTACCTGTAGTCAAACATGCATAAGACATATAAATGTTCCTTTGCATTGCAGTAAATTATTAACAGGTGCTGTAGATGAAGAGGCTAAAACAATCAGTTGGACCTGTGGTTAAACCATCCTGTACATATGCATGCAAACATATGCACGCCGCCCAACATGCCAGCTTATGTTGTCAGAGAGTAAATGTTACTGTAAAGAAAGCAATGTCATACTTAATAGACAGACTGACAGATAAGGAAAGAAGTCGGAAGCAAAGAGATTAATTTGACTTTAAAAATGAATTACTGAACAGATGAGCTGATGATACAGTGCTTCCTTCTCTGAATGCTGACCTTCAAAGAGTGGTTGTGGACTCAAATCTCTGAGCACAAAACCCCCTGGACAGTCTAATGATCTAGCTAATCAGGTTAAGAAATATGTTTAAATAAGCCCTTTAATTTATTCAAATATTCAATGCACATTCCTCATTTTATGTGAAATAATGAGAGACAAAGAGAGGGGGGCAGATGTGGGGAGGGAGGTCTGGAGACAGTGTGACAGAGCAGCGAGAGAGGAGAAGAAAATGAATCAAGAGACGACAAAATGTAATTTGTCAGGCTATTCAGACAACGACTGCCTGAAATGAGAGCTAACAGAGACTGTGGAGGACTGCTCTTTAATTGGACAAGGCCACTCTTGACATTTTCAAGCCAAACTTCAGCAAAAATGATAGGAGTGAATGTGTCATAACTACAAATGATCGTCTCTGCCACTGACGCTTATGAACACTTTCAAGGCCTTTTCAGTCTTTCGCAAAATATTTAAGAGATCTTTTATCTCGCAAGACTAAATTTTCACTCGTAGATTGAGAGACAATAGCCAAATCTATTAATCTATAAATCTCAAAATTACTTTGTTTTATATTTGGGTGAGTAAACTTAGTAGTCTATTTGTTAGCCAGGTAAATATTTGGCATTATTTGTGTTTCTCAAATTACTGCTTTTCCACATTATCACTGAGAAAAATAAATCATAAATAAAAACTTACCTAAAAACATTTAAACTTACATTATGAACTATGATTTCTTTAATTACATGAGTTACAGGAGAGTTTGAGTCTGTGACTTTCTGAACAGTGTGACAGAGCAGCCTATAGACCGTCCGTGTGTGTGTGTGTTTCTGTATTTTTACTTGCATTACCCTGTATGTGAGCTGCCTTCAGTCATCAGAAGTCATAGTTGTCATAGCAACACCCCTCCCATCAGTAGCTCCTTCAGAGTAATTTCACAGACTTTTTTTTTTCCTGGATGCAGTGTTTACTGTACTCCACATTACATACATGTGTAAACTAGTCTTTTTAGGTTATTTTTACACCTGGTTTTAAAAATCTGAAATGAGTAATTGATTACAACTAGACAGCTTTAAGTACAGGTGTAAACACAAATTAAATAAAACTGACATACTATCACTGAACCACATTCAGAAGAGGTCTGGACAATATTAACCACATATATTTAGCAATGTGGTCACAACAACACACAACCGCAACATTATGGACTTATTTGGGTTGTTTTGACTTGCCTATCACAGTCTTTGTATTTCCAACATATCTAATTTCTGATTTGATCTCCTTGAACCCTTTTGATACCCACCATGTTTCTGGATATTTTCTCATTGTTGGATATGTACAGTTCATCTATTGAATTCCTAAAAACAGAAACAAATTCATTGGACAGTGAGGGTGTTGGTTCTTTGGTCTTTGTACCTGTTTATTTGGACACTGGTTCAGGGAGTGAGATCCAATCACAAACTGCCACTCAAGATACATTGAGAGACACATGTGGACCACCAGGTGTGAAAAGAGAGCTGTCCACTGTGATTGGATTGCTCACAATGGATTTTAATACCAGGTGTACCAGGTGTTCTACAGTGTGCAAAGGACAGGGGCAGTCATCAATCTGTGATTTCCACTAGTGTTCTGAAAAAGAAATGTTATCTTTATAATTATTCAAAACCTTACCTGAAAACTGTGTATGGGAAATCAGATGACTGGAAGTAAACAGAAGAACCATTATTTGATCATATTACCTGAATGCAAATGTTTAACAAACTCAAATGAAGGCCATCTACTTTCTTTGTAAGCATAACTATTTATGGTCAGAGGGCCTGTTGCTGTCCCCTCTCCCCACAGTTGTTGTGACCATTTCTCCGCTTGGCTTTGTGGGACACAGTGGGTCAGCAAGACAGGTTCATTGCCTACTGAAGAGAGTTTAAGAAATTTTACGGTATCTGAGAATGTTTACTTTTAAAAAAAAAAAAATAGTGGCATATTGATTTGTGGACTGATTAATTGATCAGTATGTTTAAGAAGTATGTTTTGGACTATGATGTTTTAAATCAAAATGTCTTGCTTGTATTCCATGTATTACCAACTGTAATTAACATACCTTTGATACATTTAAGCAAAACTAAAAAACTTGGGATAAAATGCATATCAATAAATAAATACAATAAAAACTGTTAAATTAAAACAATTCACTATGTATTTGCATCTTCAGGAACAATTCATCATATTTTGTAGCTGTTAAAATATTTTATTTGAGTGCAATTTTTTTTTTTTTTTACCCCCGACTATAAACTTACAACTGCTTTTGAACAAAAGGCGCTGAGCGCTCACTATTGGAAGCCTATTAAAATGTCCTTTCTGCCTGAGTAATCTCTGAAAATCTTTGTAGGTAGTATAGATGAGAAACTCTTTCAGAAGGATATTATATCTTTGACCGCTCAAAAGAATTATAATGGGTAAAACAAACAAAAAAAAAAAAACATGCAAAATGCCTGTGAGTGGGCAGTTTTCCTAAGCATTAATAATAAATAAGTGAGGTACTGTCGAAAAAAATAATGCAAAAGATAGGGACAAACCAAAGTTAAGATAGCATCACCTGGCTTTTTTTCTTTTTCTTTCTTTTTTTTTTTTTTACACTTGCACAGAGTCCTTCCACGGAAAAGCCAGAAAAAAAGACATTTCCTGCTGACTGGAAAGATCTAAAGCCCAAACAGTGGATATCACCAAATGTTTAGTGTTTGTCTTGAACAGAACAATAAAGTCAATAAATTAACAGAAAAGCATTTGTTGAAGAAAGAGTGTGACTGGATGCCGATCATACACCTTGAAACCTGGAATAAAAGATTAAAAATACTTAGTTAGCAGCACCAGTCTACTGCACTGTTTTAAGACATCATTATTGTCCAGGTTTAAATTTGGCTTTAATGGGTTTTTTTATTACAAATAATATTAGCTTTCCTAAAAGAAGGAACAAAAAGAGGGAACACTGGACATTTCTAGATTAAAACCAGTGCAATGAATCCAACTAGCTTTTGTAAACTCACTACAAAAAAAAAAACAAACAAGCCGACAACAACCACAGCATTTTGATTAACTGAGAAGTCAGAAAACAGCAGTTCATCTGTCCATTTTTTATCTATTTGCATATTTAAAATGATCATATACAAAGCCTCACCACATAAAGCTTCTTTCTTTTGTCTTTAATTTCAATCCACACTCCATGGCCAAGCTCCTGTCTTTCCCAACATTTCTGCCTAAATGGGCCACAGAGGGGAAGGGTTTGGCCCTTTCATCACATCATTAGAGTAGAGAAGTATTCAGATTCTGTGGACTCTCAAGAGGAAGCTAACCACAGCAGGGCAGAATATCCTTTTATTCTCAGATGTTCAGATGAACCACAAGACATAATCAGTATGGGCCGAAGACATTGCAGTCATGTAACTAAGAACACACACCCTCTTTTGATTGTAAAAAGTTTAACATATTGGGTAATAATCCTTACCTGGTTTTACAATTGGGCAACAATAATTTCATACCATATTTGACAAAGGTAAGCCAATATGCAAAAGCTTTTCAAAAATAAGCAAAGCTGATGTAGACTTCTAGGTATTTATGTTCATAGCATTTTCATCAGATGAACCTACATTTGTCTCTAGAGTTGTCTGCAAAGCAGAGGACTTCACAGTTGACTCAAAAACTCCAAGTTTCAAATGTCTTGTGGCTCCCCCACCACTCCAAATTATCACCCCTTCACAACCGTGCTTGACAGCTGGTATGAGCTGATATTCTGCTACTTTTTTGTAGCCAATTAAATTGGCTTTGCCTTTGAATAATCATTTGAATGTATTGACTATTTTCACAACAGCACTACCAGCATCCACAGTAGTTTGTCCAAAACTACAGATGCTTTCGTCTCTCTTCTTCAAAATCAAGATGTTCTGTTTTTCTTCTTTGGAAGAGAGGTCTCACAGCATATGGTACAGAGAGTAATGGTGATGCAGAGAGAGAACTAGGAGAGTTATGCTCATAAAAACAAAACAATAAAAAATCATTTCAGTAGAGTCACAGAGGTACCTTTGTTTCACTTTTGTTTTGGGAAAAGGTGTAATGGAAATCCACCTATAGAGGATAGTAAAACTGAAAACCAAAATATATTGTAAAAAAGCCCCAGGAGTAATGAGTAATAATCACTGAAACTGAAGATTTGACTGAAGCTGTGGGTTCAGGAGTAGTGCAGGTTGAATCAGTCTTGAGATGCTGATGCTGAACTTCCAACAACCCTTCCATGGATGGAAGATAGTTTAAAGGAGCATGAAGCAAGCCTGCCCAGAGTAAGTGTTACTGAGTAACACTTACTCCAAGTAAGTGTTGTTATTGAGTGTTGTTCTTCATTTTATATGAAATCTGTAGGTAGATTTATTTCCTGTTTGTCTGAATTTAATTACTGTTGGATGCTCTGCTTTAGTTTTTCTTTTAATAATAATTCATAACATGAAGCTGTCTCAACGAGTCGACAAATAAGATTTTATACTCAGTTTAATTTCATTTTTAAATTTCTTTTATTGGACCATCATCTGTCTTTACATACAGAGACTTAAAAACTAGATGAAACTAGATGCAAGATGAAAGCTTGTTTCAAATTTTAATACAGAATTCTTCGATATTAGCATTTTACAACATATTTAACAGCTTTTGGTACCTTCACCAAAGCACTTTCAAATCAAATTATGCTCACATACTGCCCGACAGTGAAATAAAGCAGTGAAACTTGGATTTCAATGTAAAAGCTTCTGTAGATGCACCACTGGTGGCCCATCATTAGGAAGAGGCTCCTACATACTGTATATGATTTTGAAGATTTAATTAAGCGTGATCTGGTATTCAGTTTCAAAGTACATGATTTACATTAACAGGTAAAATAATGTATGTAACATTTTATTTAATGTTTTGGTTTCCAGAAATTCATTTGCTTCTGGGAAATGAACCTTCACCAGCAGGAAGTATTTCCCTGCCACTTTTCATAATTGAAGAACCACAAAATATTAGTCAAAGTATGTACACATCCATCACACTACAATTGTGGATGATCCCCTGGAAGTTTTTATGGACAAAAACATTAGGAATATGGAATTAAAGATGGAGTTGAAAACAGTGGGGCTTCAAGAGAAGGATAAACTGCATTCTGGGAAAAGTTCTTGGAGTAATGTGAGGAGAAGTTCAGTGGCAAAACCCTCAGATGGATTTGGGCAGAGACTGGTTGCCAATAGAGTGATTCCTGTGAGACTATCCAAGGCTGTTGCTGTGATGTGATTCCAGACTTGTGCAATATCATCCAGCCATCCTCTTACACAAAGACAAACAGAAAAAGTAAACATATTAACTTATTTGGAGCATTAAATTGTATCATTAATACCTCAAAAGTATTTTTTAATACCACTGGGTAGCTGAGTTGTATGGCATATATCAGCCCCATTAACAAGGCACAAGCCTTGGGTGGGTTGTCCAAAACACTACAGTTGCTAATGAACTCTACCAAGACAGCCAAGTCAGAGTAATCCTTGTGATGAGTGGGTCCCTTTAAATGAAATATTCTTTTTAACTGTCTGTGACTGATATGAAACCAGTGCTTTATATCAAACACTGGCTAAATGTCTTCATATTTAGAATAAATTTCAAAATAAAACTTGAGGAATCTCTCCAATACATGTGTTCATTCCATTACAGTGACTATAACATGTGAAATACATTTTGGAGGGAATGTAAAAGTATTGTAAGGTAATACAAAAAGAAAATACCTCCCAATGTCCCCTGAGGGGCTCCACAGTATCCTACCCTTCAAGATAGGCTGGATTTTTTTTTTTTGACATGTTTTCTCATTTGATGTAAAATGCATACAAAATAATCTGATATTGTTTAAATTTAATTTCAGGTGATGTTTGTGTCAGTGTAAATCATTTACCATAAGATTTAGTGGTCAGAGAAATTGTTTATATTTATTTCAACTTTGAATATAATCTGTCATTTTATCAAACAAATATAGTGATTTCATCCTGATCTTGTTTTAATATACTGTATACTCTCAGAAATTGTTTTTAGTGACTGATTCCCATTACAAATGCTCTAAATATAAAAACGTGTTGAATTCATTAATGCCCTGCAAATAGTACATTTGTTTTGCTGAACTGAGCTCAGTTTTTTTCCTTTCATGTTTTCTCTGACTTGTGTATAGTTTTAACATTATTACCCTTGTCACTGTGGCAGCATAGATACAATGCAGACTTGTTACAGTCATACATATTCATGTCTGAAAGTGGTTTTATTTAGTGAGGCATATTTCACAAGCAACTAATACACCAACAGTTGTAGGTACACTCTCATACCTACAACTCACATAGTACAGTGCATTTTGCATGTGTAGAGATGTCATCTTCAGTAAAGATGTCACCTTCACAGCATCATTTTGTATAATGCATTACACATGATGGCCCACCATCTTGGCATGTAATGCTTTATCTTGCAGGGATTCAGATGGACTCCACAAGTTGTATTTAATATTTAATCCCATCCTTTCCAGCTCAAGTTCATGCACTTCAGCATGTTCCTCATGCTCTAAAGCTTGTTGTTGCTGCAATGTTTGGTTCTTTGCACTGCTGAAGAGTAAAATCAGATCCAAAATCATCTAAAAAAAAAAAGAAGCATCCTTGGGTGTTTGTGTCCAGAGTGGAAATATTCTCATTAGTGAACTCTTCTAAAAATTTAGCAATTTCTAAGAGTTCCCCTTGTTCACATACAAAACTGTATGCAGACAAATCTGTAACTATAACATTATATTCAAACTACTAGGCATGAATCAATAAGCTCAGCAAGTCAAATAATCTCAAGGCCAATATATCTATACAGCCTAGTAGAATTAAAACAAAAAACTGCATCCTTTATTGCAAAAAAACAAAAACAAAAAAATAAACCCCAATAAAACAAAACAAAACAAAACAAAAAAAAAGAACAGGCTGCATGCTGGTTGCACAAATACTAAATTGATCTGCAAGTTACATAAATTCAAAGGTAGCCTTCATAAAAAAGAAATGTATGTGTGTGTGTGTGTGTGTATATATATATTTATCTATCTATCCATCCATCCATCCATCCATCTTCTTTCGCTTATCCGTGGCCGGGTCACGGGGGCAGTAGTCTAATCAGGGAGGCCCAGACTTCCTTTTGCCCACCCATGTTGTCCAGCTCCTCTGAGGCTTTCCCAGGCCAGATGAGAGACATAGTCTGTCCAACGTGTCCTGGGTCTTCCCTGGGGTCTCCTTCCAGTGGGACATGCCCGGAAAACCTCACACACACACACACACACACACACACACACACACACACACACACACACACATATATATA
>JAOWBL010000019.1:6139695-6160375 GCA_028564865.1 Zenarchopterus dispar | reverse complement strand
CACACACACACATATATATATATATATATATATATATATATATATATATATATATATATATATATATATATATATAGTTGCTTTGACATATATATATATGTGTGTGTGTGTGTGTGTGTGTATACATACACACACACACACTAATGGCAAAAGTTTTAGAACACTCCAATTTGTATGGTTTATATAAATTGAAATCCAAGCTGTTCAAGTCCAATGACTAGCTTGAAATGACACAAAGTCAAGTGCTGAAGTTCCAGATATTAATAAAAAATAAGATTACTCAAAGCTGAAAAATAATTTTTAGTATGTGACATCAACTGTCAACCATGGAGGAGGAAGCACGATGGTCTGGGACCGCTTTTCTGGTCCCATACGGTCGGTGACATGTACAGAGTGAGAGGGATTCTCCAAAACCATGTAGTTGAGGAATGCACCCAGTTGGTCTGGAGTTTATCCTACAGCAAGATAATGACCCAAAAACATAAGTCCAAGCTCTGAAAGATCTACTTCAGGAAAAAAGAACAAGAGTAAGCTTGAGAGCGTGATGTGGCTAGCTCAGCCTCCAGACTTAAACTCCACCAAGCTGGTTTGGGATGAACTGCACAGATGAGTGTAAGAAAAGAAACCTACAAGTGTCACACATTTATAGGAACTTCTGCAACAGAGTGGGGGTGAACTTTCTGAAGAATATTTGATTTCCAATATGGAAAGTATACTAAGGAATGGGTGTGTTCAGCTATTATCTATTCCAAAGGTGAATACTTTGATGAATCGAAATATATAATCCCCCAAATAATTTTTTACTAAACATATACAGTGTAAGGGAAGATAACATAATGAAACGATTGGATGCTTGTAAATGTATGCGGAAGTGTATAAAGGAACAGAAACAATTATGAAGTTGAACTGAAATGTTAGACACAGTGCTGGCAATTTAATCTAATCAAGGGTGATAAATCCAGAAAACATTCTTATGTTACTGGAAAGATCCACATGCATTTTTAACGCTGCTTTAAGAAGTTGGCTAAAATGAAAGTGGTTAGACACAGAACACCTTTTTTTACCCTGTGTGTTTTCACTGAAAATGTCTGTTTTGCCATTGCTGCTCTGAAGATGACTGACAGTGAGACCCATAACAGAGTTGAATCTCCTCCTTTGAAAGCAGAGGCTTATTGACAAAGCTTAGAAACTCAAACACATAATTCAAACTGATGTTGAGTTTTTCCAGAGACTCAGGGAGCTGCTGGGTGATTCGATCAAACTCTAAAATCATTGTTGTAAGCTTACTGTACTTAGGCCAGCACCAGGTTTAGCTCATACGATCTGGTGTTTGGTCACATGGTACATGGTCGTTTAGCGAGCCCATGCTAGCGTGGCTCATTTTCTTCAGAACAAGATTGTACAAGGCTGGCAAAAGCAAACCTAGAGAAATCTCATGGAAATAATGAAGAAATTATTTGATACTTGAGAAGAGAAATGTTTGTTAAGTCCAGGTGAGCCAACTTTCTGTAGTCAATTCTCTGAATGCTTTATTTTTGTTGCTTTGACACAGATTAAAATAAATAACAGTTGTATACTACTCAAGATGCACTGAGAGATTCATTGATTCCACTACACAGAGTATAAGCAATTCTCACTAAATGTTTGGACAACACTACAAAATGGCAACTCCACTATATGAATATACTCTATTGTTAGTTAGTAGGGGATGATTTCAGGCACAGCCCTGACATTCTTTAGGCCCATTGCCAACCCACATAATTAGAATTGGGAATATTGAGGAACTGTAACAAAATTCAAATTCAGGCAAATATTTTTTTTACAGATATTTATAAAATGTCAGAGAAACAATAAATGCAGTTGTTGGTCTGCTATATGTTGTAAGAATTTGTTAGAGTCTTTGAAGCCTTAATGACTGCAGAGGGAGTTTCCCATTTGAAGCCCATGGCTTAAGGCCTGCTGCCTTTTTGACTGTCGTTATTAAAGACAGGGTTTCATCCAGTGCCAAGTTGTTGCACACTTTGGTTTTCTTTAACCCCAACATCAAGAATAAAACTTTCAGCATTGAGATTCAAGTCAGGCATAACAAGCACAAGCTTAGAGGGAGTCTGTTGAACCTGCTTATACATCAATCACGTTTTAATAATGTAAATAAGAAGTCTAAATAGTCTTGTCAGTATTTTCAGAAAAATTACTAAATTCCATTTGACATCATAGAGCACCTCATAATTTATTGATCCCATTTGTCCACATTGATGTTCAAGTTGCATGAATATCCATCTGCTCATAATCTATAAACTCCTTCCAAAGCTAATGGTTATGTAGATTATTGTGGGACTGTTGTTCTGGGAATCTAAAAATAAGCCAATACCTGGAAAAAAAAGACTTTAGCTTCAATATGTATACAAATCAAACAATTCTCACTGTGACCAGATAGAGATGAATACCTCAAATCAAGTTTGCTTGTAAAAGATTAGATTTTAAGTTTCAAGACAAGAATAACTGTGCAATGCAGAGTATCCCAATCCAGTGTAGGATGTTATAACTTGCTGCTACAGAAAGCTAGCAGGACTGAAGTTAAGTGATTGAAGTTTTGTGACTACTCAGGGTAACCAAGCAACTATGCTCTCTGCAACAATGTAAATAAGTTTCAAATTCTTTTGTGATGACTTGGTTACCATACATAGGAGAGTTTGGGCACTCCATTGCTTATGGCAGTAACATAAAGATATATGAAATGGATCTTAATGTTGACGGGTTTATCAGTGTGAGATATCTCTGGTATGACATGGGGGATTGTGCAAAGGTTGAATTGTGGGATACTTATGCCAAATGGATGAGAGCTGGCAGCCCTGAAGCTGTAAGATGCCCACTCCAGATCTTCATGTGAACCTGTTAGGCCTGGAACATACTTGCAGTTAACAACACGTATGCATTACGGCTGCCACATGTACCCTGTATTCATTTGGCATGTCAGTTGTTTGTGTACCCTAAAAAATATGTGATGCATACCTGAGCTGCAATATACTGGTGACCGCTAGTGGTGCTAGTTCACGGCAAAAGAGTGGTCAGGTCTGGTCAGCAGCTCTGTGGTTTGCTGCACTAATGTAGCATCGATCAGGATGAGCAGTCCAATGCAAAGAGTTATCAAATTTTACTATCTATTCAGCATTTATATGGTGAAACCTTGTGATTGCAGAGTGCATTTAAATATAGCATCACTGTTTTCACATTAATTTGCCACATCTGTAAAACCAGAGAAATGGACAACAATCCAAACAGTGTTGATTTATTGTCTTAACAATAATTTCTGATGCACCACTGTTTTCTCCATCATGACCAAAGAAAAACAAGTTTAAACAGTTCAATCCAGAGATAGAAACCAGTTGTGAGAATTTCACTGAAAATTTTACATCTAGTCAGAGAAAAATTACTAGAGGATTTTTTTTTCATACATTTGTTGTAAGGTGTTTCAACATTTTAAATTTACACATTTCTTTGTGGCATTCTTACTCTTGTTAACCAAACTATTTATCCATAAGTGCATATCTTCCAACATTTATTTTCACTGGGAGTCAAAGCAATAACTCATCGACTCTCCATCTGTTCATTTGAAAATCATATTTTGAGATAAATATATTCCCTACCTATATTCTCCCCCAGTTAAAGAAAAATATGTATTCATTCAGTTCTTACAGTGTAATTAATTTTCTGATTTGTATTTCAACTTTTTAGAAGTTTTTATTTGCTCAGTACATTTCAATTAAAAACAATAACTTTCCCCTCCAAAACTTTCCTTGTTGTATAATTTATGTTGTATTTTCTAAATTGAATTTACACTCTGCCCCAAGTGGAGGCTGCTGGTATCACGTGTTAGGCTCTGTAGTCCTGAACCAAGGAATGCTCACAACACAGTTGGTTGTATAGGTGAACAGATGCAAGTATATTCCATGCCTTAATTCCTGTTAAGCCCAACTTTCTTGTTTTGTGGAGGACGTTAAAACTCCATGGAGGAAGGATGGCTTTTTATTTCACTGGCAGTTGATGAGACTATACACCTGATGACTGAATTTCCCATAGTTGTCTTAGAAACATTGAGTCTTTAAGTAACTTAGATGCATTATGGGACAATTATCTGACCCTAACCTGGACACTGGTCCATTGCATGGGAGGTTCCATACACATTTTCTTTATTTGGTCAAGTATAGTGCATCAAAACACTTATATCTACAGCAAATTAGCAATGACATCCCATAGCATATTTTATAGTCAAAGGATAATTATAGACAGCAAGAAACAAAATGCTACATACTGTCAGTCTTATAGAATAATTGTCTGGGAATATGCGTTTTCATGTATTCTTATATTGTGTTGCACTAAGTGAGCATAAGTGAGCAATTTTGCTGCATTTAACACAAAGTGCAAAATATACTATGTTTCAATTTTATGTGTCGATCTTGTCCTAAATAACTCCTTGGAAACCTTAAATGTGCTTACAGAAGAAACTCATGAAACTATCTGTTCATATAGGGACAGGAAATGACACCAAAAAAAAAAAAAAGAAAGAAAGAAAAAACACCTCCTTATCTACACCCACTGCCATATGTGAAAGGAAAAACGTGTTTTTCCGTGTGTGAAGCCACAATCACTTGTATACACACCCCAGTGCATTGTTTCTAGACATAGACATTTCTTTACTTGTCAACATATTGGCTCTCATTAGAACATTGTTAACTACTACCAGCAGGAAAACTCACCATTCCCGTTTACTGCTAACAACTAGGAAGGATGAAGGATGAGGAGCTCTTTAGCTCCTCAAAAGTGGAAATCTATAAAAAGCAAATTTGATTTGAGGTGCATCTCTCTACTAATAGTTATTTTGAGTTGCCATAACCCCAAAAGTACATCTGTAACAGATACCATTAATGACGGATCCACTGTGTTTAAATGACTTCAGCACATCAGGAGGATGCGTGGAGAAGCAGCATACTTAACACCAGGGTCACTGTTAATATGAAATGTTGAACAGGATGAAAATACATTCCAAAAATCAAAAATACTTTGGATGGTATGAAACATAATTGATGGAAAATGTACACATTTTTCCATCAATTACAATACACACACACAAGAAAAAAAAAAGTTGTGTCAAAAAAAAAAAAAAAAATCTACCACTTTGTAAAGTCACAGTTCCTTCTCACAGGACTCCAAAAACTTTCTGTCTTGGGTATAAAAGGACTGAGGTTTTTTGACATTTTGTTTCTTCCTAAAACACAAGCTGTGCAACAGTACAGAGGCATTGTAGTCACATTTTTCATTTCAAAATTCTCCACAAATTCTCTATGTTTTTGTTATGTGTTCAGACTGTGGTTTTGCATTATCACTGAAAACTAATAGCTTTTGCTGAGGGCACTGGTACACCCCAGTATCATCAGGTGCAGAATTTTCGACTGGTTGCTGGTAACAATCTGAACTACCTTATTCATCTTCGATATAAAGTATACAACATACATTTTGTCCAGAAAAGTCTGGAAATTCACTGTTTTCTCACACAATGTTTTTTTTTCTTTTGCTAACTGGAGATGCTCTTTGCTTCTTAAATGCAGATTTGTGGATTATGCTTTTGTACCCATATATATTTATAGTCCCTCGTGTCCTGAATTTTTCTGGATTGTATTGCGGGCTTAAAATGCAGAAAGGAACATATACTTTTTCCCATACTCTGTTGAGTTTATTATTTTTTTACTAATTGTAATGATTTTGGAAAATCTGTATGTAACCAAGTGGGTAAAATACAGGTTTTACCACATGGAAAGACGAGTCCACACAGATGCTAAGTTATAAGCTCTATTTATTTTAACATATAAAGTAAGGTGAAAACCTAGACTGCCAATAAAGTTGTGCCATGGATGGATACTTGCAAATCTCTATCATATCTCCAAGAAAATGTTCTATGAAGAAGCAGAAACAAACATACAAACTTTGACAGAGGCAGCTCAGAGAGACCGAAATACTTTCATATCCCTTTATATGCAAGTTATCAAGAGAAATGGGATGAATATATTTTTAAGCTGTTACAGATTTAACCCTGGTTCCACATAAATCTTGACATGCTCCAAATTCAAACAAATATGTATTTTTCCACATTGGAGCAGCTCAGCTGAATTAATCATAGATTTTTTGTAGAGAAAGCCAGGACTTTCATTTCTCAAAAATGTCTTGACAAACACCTATTCACTTAAACTTTTAATTAGCACTAAGAATGCTGGTAAAAGGTGCAGCAGAAGGGTTCCTGGAAAATTGTTGGCTATAGCCCACCATACCCAAGAAGCCCAGGTCAGAGGGGGGAAAGTCACCACTTACTTTGATCTTTGCTCTCACCAACCGTCAGCCTTACCAATTATCCAATAAGCCACTGTGGCATTTGCAAATTCATTATGAATCAGGCCACGGCAAGCCTGTCAAACTAGGCTAGTATCCATAGTGCATGTGCTACTGTAGATGATAACATCAAGTATACAGCACAACCTTCCAGTCGGTTCATTAATCACTGAAATGTAGCAGATGCATTTTTCAAACCAAACAGCATAACTGTATATGAACATAAACCATCAGAGGTGCACATTTGGCCAATGCCACTTGCCAATAACCCTTGAATAAATCAAAGTTACTGACAAATTTTGCTGAGCCAACTGTGTTTGATGTGACAAAGGAAAATAATCTGACTTTATGATGTTATTAACTTGATGAAAGTCAATTTATGATTGAAAAGTGTGGTCCATTTAGTTTTTCACAAGCATACCAGAGGAAGTCCAACTTAAGAATGAAGGAACTGCTATACTGTGCTCAAACATGTACTTACTTAAGATTTCAGATGTTTCTAGATGTTGAAGTGTGGTAAAAATCCTGCTCAACAGACTTAATATGTCCTCCATCAATATCATGTTCATGGCTGACAGAGAAAGTGCCTGAAAACCAAAAAGGAAAAGAAAATATCAATTTCTTCAACTTTTCCTTTCTAGGGCAAGGGTGTAGCTTTGACTTCTGTCTAAAGAATGATGGAATAGGTTCTAGCAGACCCCATGGCCTGCTTAGAAAAAAAAATGCAGCTATAGACGATAGATGAACGAATGGAACAACTAATGTCAAAAAGCCAGTACAATTGGGCCTTCAAATGCATTCTATTAAATCGCCAGCAGGGGGATTACTCATGTACTAACAAAATAAGTGTACAGAGGAAATGAATTTGCTTCTTTTTTTCTTTTAGCTTTGTGATCTCATGTAACACTTCTTTCAAGTGGGTTTGGGTTTTTTTTTGGTTTTTTTTTTGTTAGTTTCATGTCTTATCTGAAAACATGATATCAATATGTTTCTTAATTATGGTCCCATTTATGGGCAGGATATGTATTAAATGTTAAATGCTTTTTGTTTCATTAAAGGACTTTTCTTTTGACACTCCTGATGCCTATCAATCTCCTGCATTTGGGTTCTGTATTTTCTGACTCATACAATCAACAGAAACAGAGAGACAAGGTGCACATAGAACATCTTAGTACCAAGAACTTCACTGTAATTGGCGCAAACACTTCTCTTATTGAAGGGATTATAAATATCTATGCAAACAGATGTCCACTGAATAGATGAAGCACATGAAGGGTTTGTAAAAAATTGCAATCCTAGAACTATTTTTGCTAAACAGCTTAAGTACATATTCCGGATGATATAAACCAATGGCAATATAATAATTATAGTGACTTTGTTTCTCAATTAGGAAATTATTGAATCAGAAAATACATGTTAAACAGTTAATTACTGACCAAGTCATGCAAGTCATTGAAGCATTCATCTGAAGCTTTCAGTCAGCTCCCATGGCAAAAAGTCTGCATGCTGCAATAAAATTAGCTACAAGCATTGTCAGTACATGAATGGTTCACTGAGCAACAATACCATGCCAAGCTATGTCAAGTTTCCCTTTTTTAAATACATATAAGCCATGTGCAAGAAACAGTTTGCACTGCCAGTCAGTCCAAGCCCGGTAGGGAAAAGTGTATTGTCACTACAGTTACCACCCACACCGATTAATGTAAGCTCAACTATGTCGCAGCATGTCAAAACACTGTATTGTATAACCTTACGTTATGTTGTCTCACAGTAGAGCAAAGCTGTGAGTATTTACATTGATTATGGCTGTGTGTGATGTATTTGGTAATTTACAGAAGTGTCGAGTGGAAAAATGAAGACAACTAAGATGGATGAGAACTAGCCCTGCATTGGGCTGGTAACTTATCCAGGGTGAAGCCTGACTTTTGCTCAAAGGGAACTGGGAGACGCTCCAGCAGACCCCAATTAGCCTGAACAGAAAGAAGCAGATAAAAATAATGATTGGATGGATGGATGGATAAGAAATAGAAAACTACTTTATTAGCATCATTTAACACCATTACCATGCTGATGGGCATTAACATTGTCCCTAATTGGCAACACTATTTATTGTTGACAGTTGTTGTCCATGTTACTTGAAAATAAAAATTACCTTGCTATCACATCACTTTTAAAATAAGTAAATTAGACTGCTTTAATTGATGGTCAAGATGAGCAACACTCACTTGTAATTATTAACTCTTATAACTGGATTCCAAGCTGTAATCCATTGCACTACTTATTTGAGTGAAAAAAGAGAATCACCCTGTCGGGCATTACCAAGGGATGACTTCAAAACAATGGTTTTCTCTCTGATGCAATTATGAATGATTTGGGTGTATATTAAGGACTTTACTCCTTATTGTATAAATAACTTAGTCTTTTATTTTATTCAGACATTGATGGTCCCTCACAATAAAAGGTTTTTAATTAGCTTACTGTTATTCTGAATGGACTTGACATCTAACCATGCTGCCATGTGTTGTAAAGAAAAAAAAACAAAAGTGGCAAAAGTAAACTCATTCAACAATGCTCATTAATGTTAGCAAAAATCTGCTCAGCTCATGTTCCACTACCCCATAATTTGCCTCATATATAGCCTTAAGTTCAGGAGACTGTCTGATGCCTTTCTTCTAGTGTAAACAATACATTTCATCTTTGGGCACAGTGCAGTATCGAGTAAATAAAGTCCAGACAATCCATTCAGAGTGAGCCTTTGATTTAGTCTTCAATAAGTCTCACTCAAATCCAGTCCTTCAAAAGTGTGTGTCAGAAAAAACAGCACTTGTAAAATAAGTGAAGAAGTCTTATAGTGAAGGCAGTAACGTGTAGTACAACATCATTTCAGAAAGTAGTATGTGTGTGTGTGTTTTTTGTGGATTGCTTTCAGAGTTGATGCTGACCATGTCATTCATTGTTGCCAGGAAACAATGTGGTACCAGTAAACATTTCCACAGCAATGTAGCTCAGAGACCAAACATTTAAAAGGGCCCAGCAGGACCTCTGGACATTTTGGAACAAGTCCAATACCATGGTTTACTAAGGAGTCAGCTCCTGCATGCTTTTGAATGAATATGGCCACATAATTTGATCACATGCAAGTCTGAAAAAAATAGCATGCAAGTCTTTTTTAAAAAATTGTTTAACCTGATACAGCAAATATTTTGGCTGGTTTTTAATAGTACCACCCAGATCTTGAGAATCACACCCGCGTACATTATTTTTTTTTAGTCTAGACCAAAGTAAATGACTGACTCTTTGGGGTCCATTGTAAATGGTCAACTTTCATATTTTCTAGTTTCAGGAGTTCAGGAATATTCCTCACATGTTTAAGGAATTCAAGACCCAACTGAAAGGATAGACAATAGTAAACAAGCTTAACTAGACTGCAGATTAAAAACAAAACAAAAGAAACAAAAACAAACAAAACACAGTACTAAACAGTATGGCTGAATATACTTTATGAGCATGTTCTGCCATCCATTGGAAATTGAGTGTTCTTGAATGATGGCACTACAGAGACTGAAAAAGTCTTCCATATTAATTTAAAAAGAAGTAATCTTGTCAATGTTTGCAACATCTTTAATCTGTCGTAAAAATCTTTAAATGTTATTTCAGGATGTTCACTAAAAGGACAATGTCTAGTATTTAAAGAAAAAAACTAATGGATAATGAAGAAGAGCTTATTCGCCATTGTTTTAGAGTCTACATTAAGTTTCTGTTACATTTGTATTTGCACCTTTATTGGAAAAAAACATCTTGGTGCAAAAACAAGGCAAATCTCCTTTAGTACCATATATTGCTATTTACTTCAGTGCAGGAACTCCAGAAGACTGATATCCAACTTTTTGATCTTCAGATAACATTATCCTTAGTAAATGAAGGATTTGTTGTATGTGACAGTGTTAAATGCATGTTACCATACATAATACAAAATGAAATCTTTTGATTTCTGACTGGGAAATAGGAGAGGAAAAGTAATGATTCATCCGCTTCCATCAGATCAGTTCATCTGATCAGTCAGTCATTTTCAGACAAAAACACTAAATCTGGAGCTGAAACACATACGGTTGTTTGTATACAAGTTATAATAGCAGTAAATGAATGTAATTTAATGGTGAACATCAATGAAAAATTCAAAAAGTGACCTCATTAAAAAAACGTCAGTGATAATTAAAATTAAAAAAAAATAAAATCACAATCACAAAAGCAATGAGAAATGATGTCATCGGTGTACATGGAAGCTCGATTTGGGATGTTTTCTTTGCCAGAAGTGCTGCTTTGGCAAAGTTAATCAGTTTACAAAGTCACTTGAAGTTAAATCACTGATCAGTGCCTATTTATTTTTTGTAAAAGTGCAAAATTTTCTGAAAGCTGAAATATCCACAAATCAATGTTCTAAAGATGCATATGATGGTGGTGGAACATTCCGTTCTCTCTTTACTTCATCACAGTGACTATTATGGCATCATAATGGGAGGGAATGGAAGCTCTTTGTAGAGGGAAAGTATCATGTTCCATGCACATACCTACATAAATAGTAAATATTCAAATTCACAATTATGCAACCAACCTGTGGTAGTTCAATTTGAATTGTAGTTTTCCCAACAAACAAGGCTTTAATGAACGTAATGAAGATCTTAAAGGCAGGGTAAGTTGATCTACATAATTTCTAATTCAGAAAACTTTTTAACACAGTCAATGAAAACCTAACTGTTCTCTATCTCTGTGATGGACTGGCAACCTGTCCAGGGTGTACCCCTGGCTATCGCCTGTAATAAGCTGGGATAGACTCCAGCAGATTCCCGTGACCCTGTACAGGATTAAAATGGGTATAGATAATGGATGGATGGATGTCCTCTATCTTCTTGTCTCATGAGTAAAAACAATTAAATAAAAATTTAAATATAAAAGTGATTGTCATACACGGGCCTGGCTTCTAAGGTAAGACAGAGTGGGGCAGCCTGACAAACAAAACCATAACAGAGAGCAAGTTCATGTTTGGGAAGTGACCAGGGGAGGAAAGGGTTGAGAGAGTTCATGATGGAGCATATTTTCCCAGGTCTTCGATGAGGGGAAGAGAGGAGCTAGTGCTCCATGTTTTCTTGATGTTTTGTTTTTCAAATCAACAGATGCAACATCATCCAGAAATCCGTTATATTACCTTTAATGTCTATCAATTTTTCTCTTTTACACACACTGAATGTTAATCTTCTGATTTACTGAACTCAAAAGAATCTGGCTTTTAATTTTTCAGGTAGAACTATCTAAATAAGATTTAATACTATTCAACAAGACAATATTCTAAACAAAAACACAAATGTAAAATTTGCGACAGGGTTATGCCTAGGCTATTTCTTGTTAGATTTGACTGTAAAAGTGATTGTTCCACAGGTAATGTAAACGTTTAAAGGTGTAACAACACACAATAAATTTCAATTAAATATTGCAGCAAAGCAGTCCCAGACCATGGTTCTGCCACCAGTACAATTAAGACCTGAAAATGTTTTACGGGGCATGAATGCTCCACCTTTTGCCACACCACAGACAATTCCCCAAATGGCCAAATAATTTAATTCTTTCTATCCTCCAGAAGGCCCTTACTATCTGTGTGGTCAATGGCAAACTTAAGTCAAGGATGAAAGTCTCAGTTTTTTACTAGGGCCATGTAACTGTGCTGGTGGCCTCTCAGTCCATGGCTTTGAAAAACTTGATTGGCTTTAGACTGTGATACCACATAATTCATCTCGTTACTTCTGTCAGCAGTCAGATTATCAATAAATACCAGTGAATCATTTACAATCATACATGCTCATACCATAACACTGCCTCCACTATGTTTGGCACATGATCTGGTATGCTTTGGACCGTAAGCTGTTCCACTCCCTTTCTATTTCCCTTCCCTTAATTCTGATTCAAGTTTATCTTAGTGTCATCATTATTCCAGGATCTTCTGCAGTAATATATTATATGTGGTATATGCATATTCGTACATTTCTCACTGCTGATTTCTGATTGCTCAGATCACCTGCAGGCACTGAGCATTCCAACTAAAGATTTTTTTTTTTACAGCTCCAAAGAAGCAAGGCTTGGTAAATTTGCTTTCATTAAACCATCAGCCACACTCACAGTAGGAAAACGAGACCAGCATTTCCCAGCATTCATCTCTCTGGCTCTTTGTTGTTTTTAAGCCAGAGCATCAAAACTGCATGCTTCCGCTAATGAGCTGATGAAGCACAAGGTGTTTTTGTGGAAATATAATGAGGCAATGATTCTAACAATAAGTTTAAGTCTATACATCGGTTTAGGAGCAGAAATTCTTCTCGTCACTTGACAAATTGTATTCTCTTAGGGAATAATGGGTTCATTGTGTGAACTCTTAGTTTGCATTTTCATTTTTTCACTCAGCATAGGAGCCACTCTATGAATGTTGCAGAGCAACATCCAATTATAAGGGGCTAATGGTAGATGCTTAAAATAATGAACCGCTTATAGTACTCTAGTAGACACTCAGTTCATCAGGAATTAATGAGTTCATGTGGATTTGATGTAAAGTTCATCATCTGTCATATCATCATCATCTATCAATTTGGTACATCTTAATAGAATAAATCTCATTAGCATTTCTTTATCAAATGTTTAATTTGGAAATTTATGTGTAGCTCCAAACATTTATAAAACATTTTAGAATTTAGTGAATTTTATTTTGTGAATTTGTTTTATCTTATTACAAACCAACCATATCTCAAAATGTGTTCCACCTACGGTACACCACTCCAGTGAACTCAAGATTGCACAATGTCTACATTTTCTACACTCATTTCTAGTGGCAGCTCCTATACCACTGTCTGATTATGACGCCCTTGCCCATGGTAAATTATGGCATATAAGCAAGGGTGCACATAGTCGGTGTTTGAGTGTTATTGACCTCCATGTTTTAGATGTTTCCCTGTTTTAAGACACCTAATTCTAATTAAGGGTCATCATCAGCATGTCATCAAGGTCTCCACAGATCTGTTAAGGACAAAGCCATGTCAATCAGGATGTGTGATTGTGACACCAATAATTCTCATTCAAGAGTCCAAGGGTTCAAAATGCATAAAAAAGACTTACTAAAGCTTTCCCAGTTTCCTACTGAACTGCTGCTCTCAAGTGGTTAACAACTGGAGTTAAAAGCATATGTTTTAGAGTTAATATCGGCTTAGGCTGAAGTAATGGGTTCAGAGAACAACTGGATTCTTGATGGTGTGGGCAGTTGATGTGATGAAGACAACAATGGTCTATGGATGGATGCTGACATGAAGCAGTACATCCCTCCCAGCAACATAACATTGAAAAGACATTTAAAAGACAGCTATGTCAGTTGTCTAAATGACAATTTGATTTGGTTGAAAAGTGAGAGGCGAAATGCCGTCATTTTTAACATGTCAGATGGACTAAAAACAGACCAATGTTGAAACGTTTTGGCTGACTCTGGACCATGTCTAGAGTCCACAGACCAGTGTTGAATGTCTTTTTGGACTAAATCAGAGCTGAAGGGTCAGCCACATTTAGCATAAAAACAGATGTCCATGCATGTTCTGTGTTTGGGGCAGCAGCTTCTTCTGTTTCTGGCACTATCTTGTAACTTGTAGAAAACTATGGATATTTGTCACAATAAAGTTCCCCACCCTTGTCTCAGTTTGTTTGCAGTAATTCTATGCATGTAGGCTACCATAGCAACCATGTTAATTAGGGAATATCTTCAAGTACATATATATAATTAGATAATTTGGAATAAATAATGTAAATGGTGATCAGGAGGAGTGGATTCTGATCAGGTTTGCCTAAAAATCAGATTTAGGTAGTAATCTGACTTGGTGTGGTTTGTGAAAGAATCATGATTTATAAATTATAATCACAATTCATATCACCAAAGTCTCAAAAGCTACTCACAATATCATACCCATATCCAAGAGCAGAGTGTGGAATTACTGTCAATCAGTGAAACATCAGACAATCTACTCACTGGTATAATTAAAGTCTGTAGTTGTAGATCCAGTGGCCAGGAGCAGATGCAGCTTAACTGACTGATGCATGTATAAAATGAGCTTGGAAAGAGAATTACTGCTGAAGATGGGTAGAGCTGCAAATTAAAATGGTGCCTTGAAGTTATTTTTTTTAATGCATCACCAGTGTTCTCCGGTTTATTGAGGCAACATGAAAAATCCCCACATCCATGCTCAAGGACAAGGCTCTATGGTGAATCCTAAAAAAACAGTTTAGGAACAGGTTCCCTGAGTGCAAATGTAACGCCATTAGGAATTTAAAGGCCTTTTGGAAGTGTGTGCCAAAAGCGCTCAATGACCAAATGTGTACAGAGCTGTTAAGCCAGGAATCATCACTGCTGCTGATGAATTTTCTGACGACACTGGAACACACTCAGGGCATTTACGGTTTTCCCCTGGCTCACCCAATCCAGTCAAGTATTGTCATTAACATTATCATTTTTGTGTGTGTAACACAGGTCTTAACACAGAGGTCAACTCTCATTTAAGGTAGCGGCAATCCAATTGTTCCCTTGTGCCTGTGAAATTGCCACTGTGAAATCAATGCTGAAAATGTTCAGAGTGTGTGGTCTCATATTATAATTTTTTTTTTTTTTTTAATCGGTTGAGACTGCTTGTCTGACTGTTTTTCAAATAGATTAAGACTTGTGGAATTATTTAGTATGTAGCCAGCTTTTATATACATGGACAAGGTTAGATGTTACAAAATAAACAGTTGGGTTAATATATACATGGTTAGGACTTATATGCTTTCATATTAATGGCCTGCCTTAACTGTGAATGCAATAATTCACAAACAAATATTGTGTTTTGCCATGATTTTGGACCCACAACACTGCTGTGTTTAGAAGATGTGTGCAAATGTGCACATTCTCCTATGAGACTGGGCTGTTCACGTATCTACTTAAAGTCTGTTGTACTATTTTAGCAGCCCTAAAAATAATTATGTGTCAAGGTGTAAAAAGCAAACTCCATTTCTTAATGTCTTGTTTCAAAAGCCCAAAGGACTCCCAGCAATGTTTTTTTCTTTTGTTTTATTCGCTCTACTCGTGCAGCGACATTTAGCAGACAACCTGGTAAATGTTTCACTTTGGAATGAGGCTAACGCATGTGATCAAATGATAAAGCATAGAAATAAAACCTTTCACAATTAATAAAACACAATGCTACTCTTTAAGGTTTCACATGGAGAAATTGAAGTGAAATGCGAGATTAAAATGTCTAACAGTGGTTTAATGCCTGAAACACTTTAAAGTTGGAGAAAACACCCTTGGAGCTACATGGGAGACCATTGCTGTAATTTCAACTTCAAAAGGATCAAAATTTGATTTATTTAGGTGAAACATTCATTTGCTAGCTCTTGGAAATTTTGATAGACTCTCAGCTTTTATATGAAATCTGTTCAAGAAATTTCATCTGTTGACTCTAATATGGAGAGTTTAGAAATAAGATCCTTTATAAATTACATTTGTTCACTGAGCTACTTTGGCCCACTGCTTCCCTCTCAGGGCTGCATTGTGGGCAGAACAATGTGATGACAGGGTTGTCCTTTGGGAACATCTAATTAGTTACACTTGGGGAGCAAAGCAGCACCACAACGTGCCCTGATATTTGGCTTGTGCACTGAGTGGAAAGATAGCCAGAGGGTCCACTTTAATTGTAAAAATGCCACCAGAATGTGATCCTGCTACTTTTACCTGCCCCTGATCATCAGACCACAAAGAAGTGCTTGTCTCTGCATCAACCCACAAAGCATCAGCAAGCATCCATTTATGCAAATGTGTGGACCTCAAGATTTACACCTTATACTTGAAGTAAACATTTAAGTTACAATAGAAATGGGTTCATCACTGTATCCTTTATTCATACAACTCAGGTATTTATTTCATCAGTGAACCTGAATGCAGCCATGGCTTGATTCATGGCTTGTTTTATTCATCTTGTGTCAAGAACATCTGAAAAAAAAAAAATACTACTACTTTTAACCTGACATTTTGGTTGTTTGTTTTTTTTAAATCCAAAATATGTTGTTTGGTGTGCATTTGTATTTGCAGTTAAGTATGTGAGCAATTAGAAGGTGAACATTCCATCAGTCCATGAATAAAAGATGTTTTCTTGGGAGTAGTGAATTATTAAGGAGGTAGTAACGAAGTAGACGCAGAGGCCAGGTGTATAGGATGTGGGATAAAGTGTGTTTGTGTTTGTGTACTTGTACATGAAAGCAATGCAGAGTGAGAAAAAAGGAAGGAGTGGGAGCTGCTGGAAAGAAGTTCAGGATTACTTTTTATTAGATTAATCTTGTCATTCCAGTGAGTTGTATTAAATGGTAAAGTAGTAAAAGCGATAGTGTATATATGAAAACTAATTTGAAAATGTTATACAATTGTAATGCATATTAAATACTCAGGAAAAAAAAATGTTTCTGAGTGCAATGACGGTGTTCAGTTGGCTGATAGATTTCAGGCGATTTAATAGACACCATCAAGCAAACCACCCACACAGTTCAAGCAAACAAAATGTCTTGTGCAATCAACCAGATTTTTCGCACCCTCAGTTGTGAGGACTTTCATTCAGCAGATCCAGTTCTTCAGTTCTGCAGTGTAAGCTGCGTCTAGCAGAGAAATACAAAATGACCACAGTCTCATAACACTACTTTAGTGAACCACTCCATTCTTACACAGTCAAGTCAATGCAATTCATTAATACTTTTTGTCTAAACTTAAAATTGTCCTGTTTTTCCCCCCTAAACATCAGAGAGAAATCAAAAGAAAAATTACTAAGTTTACTGTTTGAATATGTGACCAAAATTAGACTCGGGAAAATGTAGAAAAGAGGTAAAGAAGCATAAGAGATGAAAAGCATAACTTGCTGACTGATGCACAGAGTCTAGCCCATTTAACCACTGGAAAAGATGGTAACTGAGCCATTAAACAAATGAGAGGGTGCTGCACATGCATGTTACTTATCAAAAACTTATAGAAAATATAAGATTTTTGTGAAAATGCAAATTTAGGTGTTGTACCAATCCTAGAAAGTTGAAACCTTGCATCCAAAGTTGTTTTCATCTTTTCCCATGAATAGATTTAGGTTTATGAACCAATCAATGACTCAACAGTAACTTCGAACCAATAAAATATGTTCTGTTATGTTCTATTCAACTATTTTCTAAGGACTACCATGACCTGGATGATGGATACTGTACACCAGTGTGATGTAACATCCTGTACTGTGGCACTGCCAATGCCCTCGATGACACGTTTCTGGGGCTCTCTGGCATCAGGTAGAAATATTATTTTCAACCCGGTTGTGCAGGAGTTAAAAATAATGGGGGGGGTTTTTGTTTGTTTTTTGGGGGTTTTTTTTGTAGAAAGACTCTTGAATAACATCTTTGTATAAACCCTCGAAAGGCCCCACCTTCCAAATGACACATAGACGATAAAATAAATTTATATGAACATATTATATGTTGTGTGGAGTAATAACACAACACATTTGATAATGTTAATTTTGCTCAGAAGGAAACTCGACCTGCTATCGAAATATAAGGTATCCTTTGAGATGTGTTTTCCTCCTGCTTGTTCCCTCCAGCTGCCAGCTTCAATTCTGTTTTGCTGCATTTTGTTAGAGTATAATCGTAGCAAGCCACACTGGCACTGAAAAACAATTTGGTACTGATTCATTTTTAGAAAAGCTTGGCAGGGTTACATGCTGCTCTCTGTGTGGTGTTCTCGTACACAAAAGAGCTCACTTGTTTCATAGTGAAATGGAAAACCAAAGGGTGCTGATTTCTGGACCAAAGTCAATTCAGACCTTGCAGGTGCCATGACAAACCCACAAAATAATGCCACCACCATAAAAGAATTGATTGAATAGAGAGAAGTGGGCTACTTTATGTACGCGCCACATTGTCTGGTACCTCTGTGGGCTTTTAGGGTTAAATAAAAGCCCAGAGTCAGCAGGAAGAAAGGTTTCTTCCCCAGCAGACAACATGAAATGCCTCAGAATATTTATTGGGGCCCACAGGGGAACAATCTGGCAAAGTCAAACAGCTCACCTGAAGGAGTTAGAATGGCTGAACTCATACTAGCCTGACAATATCCCTCCTTCTCAGGAGATGGATTAGTTTTTCAAGGGGGAATAACTTTGGGATCATCTATATTTGTTCTTTGGGAAGGATTTATATTTGTGTGGGTATTTGCACAACTGACAAACAAGAGAAGTAATGACAATTCATAGAGTGCAGAAGCTCAAAAAGTGACCATTTTGACTTTTCCTGAAACAGCAAGATCCCAAAAATGATTATTTACCACAAGTTAATAGTTTTACCTCAAGGCTTTTTTCCAGTCTTGCTAAATCACAGAGAACAGTATAAACAGGAGTTTTACAGTGCAGGTTACCATACAGGTAGTGCTGGGATGTCTTCATATAAGTGTGTGATTTGTACTACTCTATGAGAGATAAAAATTTATAAATAAATTCTACATACATGTTTATAGCAGTTTTGGGTGCTATAAACACACTTTGTTGCAGGCATCAAATTGAAAATGACTGGATATTTGCACCCAATCATGGATAAGTGGAAGAAAATGGATGGGTGGATGGATATTTGCAGATGAATTCAAATTTATCAGATTAAATATTCAGAGTATCCAGTTGACCATAGCTTGAAAAGGATTTGTAAATCATCCTATTCTGGGCTCATGTTTTTTTTTTTTTTATAGTATCAATAAATAGCCCAAAGACAGTTGGAAAAATCCAAAATTAAATACATTTCATTAAATTTGATAAATGCCCCCAATCTGTTTGTTATTAGAATTTATTTATTATTATGAACCCCATAGTTTGATAGAAGAAATTGCACCGGTTTGACTGGAGCTGCATGTAAAGTGTATTGCAGACAGAACCATTCCAGTCCTGACATATTCTGATGATTTTTCTTTACATTATTACCATTTATCTACACAGTTAAATAAATACATGATCATATCCATCCATAGAACATACTGTAACTTCACTTATACTTTATGTTGCTTTGTTTTTTGTTTATAAAACCAAAGAGCTATCAAGAAGAATTTCACAGGATGTCAATGATTTACAATAATATTTTTTCAGAAACATCCTGGCACTGCCTCTGTGAAGAAAGGAATGTTCCTTTGGGATTTCCCAGTGTGACTGGATGCATTGATGACACATGTTTCCATCAAAGCTCCTTGAATGATTTATCTATTATTTTCCTCTGTTATGACAAAATGTTATTATAGCTAGCGACAACCACACGCCTGTCACCTGTCTGAATTATGCTTTTTTATATTTCATCTTCAACCGCTTCCAAGGTTTTCCCACCAGCAGGGGTGCACCTGCGTGAAAGGTGAATATTTGATGCAATATGTCTCCTTCCACTACTTGTCACTCAGGGGATATTTTTATGTTAGTCATTAAATATTTAATTATGCATTCACTTATGCTGCAATTTTCTCCCACACCAACTTTTTTTCCACTGCAACCATGTCACTTTTCTTCAGACAGATGTGCTCAAGTTCACTTCATGAGCTGCGATTCTGACATAAGAAGAAGCTGAATTTCTTCCATTTAGTTGACGTTACCATGGCGAATCATGGCACAGGAGCTTCTTACAGCTGCCGTAATTATGGTTAACTTAGAGGTAACACACTCAGAGTTGACTGAATAAACAATTCAATTTTGAATCTTGAAACCAAGTTTCTTATTTCAGGGTTTGTCAAATCGGAGTTGGTATTTTAACCTAGAGTTGTTGAATCTCCTTCTTGAATTGGGTTCCTGGACTTTTTGGGGGGGCAATCCATGTTTCAAAGCAATGCTTCATGCTCTGTGAAGCATTCTTTCATAGTTTGAGCTTGATGAATCTTGTCATCTTGTAAAACACTCATTGGATCAGGGAAAATAAAAAAGTATGATATTCCTTAATTAGATTTCACCAAATATTTAAGTGACCTGTTGTCAGTCACTGCAGTTGTTTTTTTCCAACCATATACCTTCTTGAGTGTTGATACTTCAGTAGTATCCTTTTCGGTTTTAATATCTTGGACAGATCTTGAAATTGAGTCCAGCTTGAGTTTAACTCCAAGTGCCTATATATCTTCCTCCACATTGTCAATAAAGGACACACACACACACACACACACACACACACACACACACACACACACACACACACACACACACACACACACACA
>JAOWBL010000019.1:6128315-6138389 GCA_028564865.1 Zenarchopterus dispar | reverse complement strand
AACTCACAATCTGCTATAGGAACCAGGCTAAAACTTAAAAACTGTCCCAAATTTATCATGACTAAAAAACTTAAACTGTAAATACAAGTGTTAAGCTGAGCTAGTCTCAGAATAAATCAACACTAGAGAAAGTAGGAGGGAAAGTCAAAAGTGTTTGAAGAAGAATTAAAACTATTTGTCATATAATGCAGAAACTACTGGCTCCAATAGCATTATCGAATTTCTTTAAAAGGGAATTAAAAAGTACTATATATGCATTTTATTACAAAAGATGAAACCGTACTTCTAAGACAACCTTTTCAAGTTTCTTAGATGTGAAACACTTAAAGATAGTGTAGTTTGTAATAAATAGCGCCATCTAGTTGAGAGACTCCAGAATCACTACAAACTGCCAGTATTTTTCAAGCTCTTCCTGTTGTGTATTATCATGTACAGTATTTACTTGGGTGTTTACTTAAACATAGTCTATCACAAGTTCAATTTCAGTTATTATATAGAATATAATTCAGTACATAAAATTGTACACTGGCAACCTGTCCAGGGTGTACCCCTGCCTCTCGTCTGTGATGGGCTGGGATAGGCTCCAGCAGACCCTGTGACCCAGAAATGGATTCAACGGGTCTAGAAAATGGATGGATGGATAAAATTGTACATAACCCTTTTCATCTGTGTAAGACTGTTAGGGTTGTTACACGCTTCAGGATAAATATACAGTTTAGTTAAATTGGTACTATTTCATCTCTAATATCATTCTGAAGCTTTGTAAAAGTGAACAAGCCAATATTAGTCTCCTGTCTTAACAAAAGTTATTGTGGGATAAACATTAACATGTTTCAGCAGTCTCTCATGTTCTTTTTGCTCAAAGTTTCCCATTTGTCCCATTTTGGGAACTTCATTCCAAGATGGTGGACGAGGATGTCAACCTTCATCCATTTAATGTAAACATTAAAATGCAAATTTTACTTTTATGATTATAGCTTGATTTGTTGTTGGATGAGATAAAATGTAATAAAAAAACAAATGTGCGACTGGAATTGATGGTTTTCACTAATAAATAAGAGAGGTAATAATGCACCATTAAATAAAAATGTATAACATTGCGGTGACATTAAGATCATGGAAACTGATTAAAAAGAAAGTCAATAATTCCAAACTAAGCACATTTATCTCATGAGGACTGTGTCTTCAAAAAAAGTTTTTTTTTTCTTTTCTCAGGAAATTAAGACAGCATAGATGGCAGGAGACAAACAACTGCCCTTCTCATAATTTCATCTTTAATAGAACTCTAATATTAATTTCAGATTTTCCACTCTAAGAAGGCCTGTCATGCAGTCCACAGCAAATACAGACCCAGGTTTGTGCATGTACATGCTCAATCACATATATAAGATGTTCAAACAAGTGCATAAACATGCACGCAAGGGGTCATCAGAGTCTCTTGGGACTAACAAGGAAACAATTTCTTTGTGAAGGCAGATGTAATTTCCTTCCCCATTTCCTTTGCAGAGAGAGCAATTACTGGTCCTCAGACAGTGAAAGAAGCTAATATTGCACCGATATGATAATCGCTGGCGTATTGGACAGCACATTAGAGGAGTGTTTGGATGTCAAGGCTGAAGGGACAGATGGGGAAAGTAGAAAATGAACACACACACACAACTGCACACACATTAGTGCACATACAAATACACATCCACATGTAGAGTGCTGCCATGAACCCAGTTATGCCAAAGTGCATCAGTGAAAAGCACAGTCATTATTATTAATAATGCTAACTCTTGAGTATAATTTTCTCTTATTCTTTTATATACTCAAGTGAAAATGAAAAGGCAGTGTGTGAGGATCAAGAAAAGTATGCAAGGATGTGGAACTGCTCAGACCGAAGAGGTACATTTCAAAGACAAAGAAATTATAGAGAAGAGATCAGGGAGAAAAATAGAGAGACAAAAAGATAAATCAGCAGATAAAGAATAGGAAAGATGATTTCAGTGTTTCTGTCTAGATGTTCTTGAGTCTGCACAGTACACATGGTTGCTCCAGTTTCAAAGCATTTGGGCATGTGCAGAGTAACACGTGACTGTACATACAGACCTGGTTGTTCATATTTTATACACTTACATTTTAATATGATATATATTAAAATTTGAGTATATAAACCTCCTGTGACCTCCTTGGATGTGGCTACAAGAGGAACAAATTATGAGAAATTGAAGAAATGGATAATACAAATGGTAACCAAGTCCAAAGAGGTTGTAGGCAAACTCCAAGGTCAAGATACACCAATGTCAGATCACATCACCCATAACTGTTAGAGCCAAAGTGGATGAATGAGAAGGACTCCACTGTTGAAAGAAAATCAGAAAAGAAAAAAAAAATTGTTAGACTTGAATTTGTGAGAACCCACACAGCTTCTGGCAGAATGTTCTATTGACAGATGAGACAAAACTGGATACTTATGGCAAGTCACAAATGCAAAAAAGAAGCATTAAAAAAAAAAAAAAAGAAAGAAAAGAAAAAGACTGTAGCTACTGTCAAACATGGAAGAGGCCCATATGTTGTGGTGCTGTTTTACAGCATCTGGCACAGTTTGTGTTGTATTTGTGAAGGTACAAGAAAATCTCTGGAGTGAAATGTGCTCTCCAGCAACAGTAGGTTTGATCTTGTTTATAGGTCATGGGTCTTCCAATAGAATAATTACTCAAAACACACAGCAAAACAAACAAACAAAAAAAAAAGAAAAGAAAAAAAAATATCCAAGAACAAAACATTGAACTATTCTGAAGCATCCTTCTCTGAGTCCTGATCAAACACTTATTGAACATCTGGGGAAAAAAGCTGAAACATGCAGTCTGGAGAAGAAACCTTCAAACCTGAGACAGCTGGAGCAGTTTGCTCAGGAGGAGCATACATATCTATAGGTACAGGAGCGTCTTTGAGAGTTACGGATATCACTTTCACGTTCAGAGGGTACGAACAGATAACTAATAACAGTTAAGCCACTGAGACTCATCACCAGCTGTGACCCCCTTACACACCATTGTGTACTCTATTTTAAAGTTACCTGGATGTTTATATGCCCGGCGCCTCAGTGACTGGTATGTGTTTATCTACAAAATCATTCTTGGTGTGAATCCTTTCTATTTGTCCTTGTCTTTTAACAAGGAAACTTGAAAGTTTCTCTTTCATGACCTTGGGGTTTTCATCAGATTTTGATCTATGGACACTCAGCAAATTGTGATCCTCAAAGTATGAATGGGGCAAGAAAGTATTTTGCTTTTTGTTGAAATGCTCTGCTCTGCAAGAGTAAGATTGAGCCAAGCAAGTCCAACAGTCTTAACAAGTTAAGGTTTTCACAATCAACGCATGTCTGGTTAGTGAGGGATTTTACATTCATTAAGAATTCAGCAGGGAACAGTTAAAAGTAGCTTTAAAGACAAAATAGTCATATTTAAGACCGTTCTTATCCTTTGTGATGTCGGATGATGTGACCTGGAACTTTGACACGCTTGCCAGATGCTATGTTTAATTAATAATAGCTTGAACTAATTATTTATTCATTTATTTTAATTTCAGTCATAGTGTGTAACTATATTGCAATATCTGTAACTGATTACACATTCAGAAAAATGAAGATTATGATGATTCTCAAGATTTGAATTTAATTGGAACTGAGTAAGTTATTATTAGTTTAAGCAGGTTATTAAATATTGATCTTTTTCAGGGTTCAAGCTTTAGATAGCTATAAAAACAAACTTTAGCTCCCAAGAAAACACCACAAATCTTAAAGTAGCAGTGACATTAACAAATTTCACCAGCTCTGCTGAACATTTATGTATATCAACACCTAAGACTTTCAAAGGTGCAATCATAAATGCATTTAATAGGAGCTATGGATGCCCAAACCTGTAGAATGGTTATCTTTACCCAGATAAGTAATCATGGTAAAGATCACACAACAACAGCTTGAAAATATGCCTAAAGTGAAAGTACAGTTAAAAAGAGAAAATATTGCATGGCATCTTTGAATTCATAAGATTAATTGGTCTTGTTCCACAGCACATTACTATCCCAAAGGACTTGGCAGAAATTTAGGTCAAACAAATGACCAATTATTTGAGGCCCTGAATTCTGTCCAAGTCATTTTATCCAAAGCTCAAACACATCCATACTCCTTACCAAATGTTGAGGATAGTTATTTCCGCACAAAGAAAGAGCCGAACAACATGAAAGCTGTTTAACACTGGTTTCACAGCGGTCACATTCAAAACTAAATTTGCTAGTAGTGTCTGTTGGTCTGTTAAAATGCCACACTAAGACTTCAAGTGCATTTTAAAAGCAACTGTGGGTGGTAAAACATGACTCTACTGTGTGAAGTGAGTTTCATCACTCCCTCATGATGTCTGAAAAATGAAGCTCGGTCTTCTGAGCCCCTCTCTGCGACATGTGCCTCTGCCAGCACGACTACACTTTCCTTGTGCAGATTCTCATTAATTGCGACTGCTTTGTTGAATAAAAAATTAACTGAGGACCCTTGAAGTATTTGCTTTGCAACTATAAACTACTGACCTCAGTAATTAGAGTTTTATGATGATAATGTTCCCTTGCTGCTTCGCAACCACAGTGCCCACCAGGCTGCTGAGTGACACTTGAGGGTGCAGGAGTGAGTGACAGCAGAGAAGAGGAGCAGACAGGCTGACCAGATGGCTGGAGCTGTAGTGCCTGCAGTGCTGTGGCTTAATACCAAAGCAGAATGTTCACGGGAGAAGTCATGATGATGATACATGGCAAAACATTCTTCTGGGATAAACTTTTATTAGTGCATACAGGCTGCAATCCACCATAGGCCTGCATTTAGAGAATAAGACAGCAGATTCATAAAATTATTCATAACATACAGGCATTTTGCATTTACCAGGTTATTACTCTGACTCTGCCTTCTACCATCTCCTTCTGTCACTAGAAAACAACAGATAGGCTTCTGGTCTTTGTCCATTATTTTGCTCACCAAAATTCAAATTAGGCAACTTCAATAGATGAGTCACTCTTCATAAGGCAACTGCAGTGAAAAAAAAGAAAAAAGGAATATAAATGGACATAATGGAAAGGAATGTGACCTTTTTTTTTTGGTGTTTATAAAATATGACACATCATTTTCATCATTCTACAATTTAATCTTCAGGAAATAATGATTCAGTTGTAGCTGCCAAAGTACAATGAGTACAATTTTCTGTCTATAGTTTTGTGAAAACCATGATAAAACTTAACATTTACAGGTCTTGCAGGACAAGCTTGACTTGAAAATCAAATTACTTGTCACAGTCACACCTCTTAGCCCCTTTCTGATTTGCTCAATCAGAGCTTCTCTGAAACCCAGGTAGTTCCTGTTCATCCCACTTAAGACTCCCCACCGATTCATGTCACCAAACATGAATATGGCTTTTGTTTTGGAGATGAAACAGTTTTTCCAAATTGTTGTTGTTTTTTAAGTATGTTTTAACCTCTTGATGCCTGATATATGAAATAATACACAGGAAATTATAATTTCGTACATTTGAAATGTTTAAAATATATTGCAATAAAACATAGTCCCAATCCTGTTTTTAAAAGATTTCTAATTATTATTTTTTGTACCTTCTATGACTACATTAGGCAATTTCTTTTATATTTCTATGTAGTGTATCTATCTTTTAGATTTTTTTTAATTGTACAACTTTTTTTGTTTTTATTATTGTGACTCTGGGGATGCTACAGAGGTCTGAGATGGGTATGTATCAAATATGCAACATCAGGCATCAAAGGGTTAACACAGGCCATAAACCTTTCCTAATTATACTGTTTTTATAAGTACAAAATCTTAATGTTTATAATAATATAACAGCAATTGGAAAAGAAAATAAGTGGTGAATGAATACACAACTGATATGAATTTGAATTGGGAGGAATGTGTGTGTGTAGCTAACTAGCCCAACACACTGACTTCCAAACATGGACTTTTTTTTTATGTAGTAAATGTGACAAAACAGTGCTTTCACCAACCATCTGTTGGTGAAAGTAAAGAAATAAAGAAATGAATGTATATGTTCTAGCTCTATGGTGGCCACCCTGTGAGGCTACAGCTATTGTCTCATCAGAAATGTAGTATCTTTGTTCTCCATCACCAGGCCCTTAAGTCTTTTTCTGTTGCTTTAAGTCTTTAAAGTGGCTGCAGTCTGTGGTTCTGGTACTCTGCAATGGTTTCCTCATCAGTTGCCCTGCCAGCCTGTTTGATCTCAGACTGTTTATTCATCACTCATTCCTGCCTCAGATCTGTTTACCTAAACCAGCTGATAAAACCCCTCAAAATCATATACTGTCTGTTTCTATTCTAGGGTTCAGTTCTTAGTGTCCTGTGAAATTTTGAGCATCACATTTCTGGCAAGGACCAGCTATAATCCTACATACAATTGTAACAATTTATGTATGTATTTATATATAATAATTACCCTTCTCAGATGTTTTTCAAATGTCCCTCTCTCTCACACATCTCAGCACACATGGCGTTTGTTCGCAGTTGTTTGGTCATGTGCCTCGACAGTCACCCAAAAGTCTGTAGAATCAATGGAAAGTAAAACCAGTTGTCACAATTTACATTTTAAAGAAGTTTGATAAGATCAAGAAAATTAATTTCAAACCACCAAGGTGATGTGGGCCTATTGATAGAGAGATGAGAGATGCTGTCTATTGGTGCAGAAATGATTTCAGGAACTGCAGACAGTGACAGTTTTTTTTTTTTTTTTTAATGAGTTGCTATTGTAAATTGAGGCTTTGAGAGGAAAATCTTAAAAGTAAGATTCAATTTGCCAATCACAGGTCTCACTCTTACTCAGTGACCTGGAACAGGCCAGCTTTTGTGGAAGTGGAATTAATTTTCTTTCAGCGTTACAGTCTTCTGAAGACTACTGTCCTGTGATGTTAAATCTAGTGAACTTTTTCAAAAGAGAGACTGAGCCAAAGAAAAAAAGATGCAAAAGAAAAACAAGCAACTAAATCAACAGACTAAAAGAGAGAGATTATTTCAGAGCTTTTACATGTTCATTACACAACCCATTTCTTATTCCCCCTCCTTCTTTAGGCTTTTGTGGGTTTCTTTTCTCCTGTCATTATTCTTTCCTTTATTCCCTCTCTGTTCTTTATCTTATCAGAACTGTGCAGGTGTCCCATGGCAGTCTGGGAAACTTAATTTGATTATCAGATATTTAAATCCGTGATGTTTTTCCTCAACTCTTTGCTTTTCCCCAAGCCCCAGTGAGGCTTTTTTCAGGTCATCACCCTCTTAAATAAATGGCCTAAGTCATATTTTTCTCAAGTTTTTAAGAAAACAGAAAAAAAGCTAAACCAAATATTTTGCTCAGTTACTTTTTCTTTTTGAAAAACATGATAAAAATATGACTTTGACCCTTATTTTAAGCCGATGACAATGTGGAACAATGCCATGGCTGCCAGGGCTCAAGATCAATCAAAAAACTCAATGATCTCCAACACAATTTATAGATTTAGGTATTTTCCATAAGCTGTTGTGGCGCATTTTTGCTGTTATGGTGGTGTTATGTGGTGGGTTATTGTCTGTGTTATGTGTTTTTTTCTTTAGTAAGGGTATTGGAAGTGTGTATATACAACTGGGAATTTCGTCATTTCAGAAAAGATAAACACAATACATTATACATAATCAAACATAATCACTGCTGTTTTATCTCCATTTAAAGTTAAAAAAGATCTAATGACAAATGGGATTTCATGTCTTTTAGACAGTCAAGCAGAGGCTGCAGTGAACTCTTACTTTTTATATTTAAGGGCATGACCAGTTGTTCATCATCAAAACATCAGTAAAAATGAGTATTTCTTACAAATAGACCCCAGGGGGAACATACATAACAAAAATGTGAGGGGCCTAAAACAGAACCCTGTGGAACATCACATACAAGTACAACTGTCCCAGAAGGAAAATCCCCCGGATGGACTGAAAAACTTCTGCCTGACTAAAGACTGAAACAGTTTTAAAGCTGTTCTTTTGATCCCCATATTGTTCTTCAAAGACGTCGGCTGACGTCAGATGTTGTTAAATATAAAAGAACTAGAAGAGCACATTCACCTGAATCAACAGTTAAAATCAGATCATTAAAACATTTTCAACAGTGCAATTTTGGTGTTGTGATGAAGTTTAAAACCAGCCTGAAATATTTGTAATATATTGTGTTGGCTCGAAAAATCTTGCACTAATCAGACTACTTTCTCAAGGACTATGGATAAGAAACGCAGTTCTTATATGGGCGTAAAATTAGAAAGCACAGAGGGATCAATTTCTTCTTTCTTTTCTTTTTTAACAGAGGTTGAACAGTGAAAGAGACCATCACAAGCAGAAGAAAAACTAAGGTTACTATGATAAAATACCACTAGTACTTTTGATTAAATTTCAGAGCATTCAATGATCTATCCTGATGAGACATTTTTAAGAAGAGAAAACATGAGCAAAAAGAAAAAATCTTAATCTCAGTCTGTTCTTTTGACAAACAGAGAAGACGTGAGACAAGCAGAGGTCCATCTTTCTCTAGACAACAGATGGTGGAAGGGTTAGTCACTATGAGCTGACAAAACAAGCTGCCATCACTTTCCATTCAATAAAATATCATACAAAATCCTGTGTCCTTTATATTTCCCTAAAAATATTAACTGTAATTGAACCAAGTAAATTTGCAGTTCAGTTAATGACATTATCAAAAATATATACTAAAACATGTGATTAGACTATTTAAGCATGAGCATACAGCTCTGAAAACCACTGAAATATTATCTGTTCAGGTTTTTCCTATTTTTCTAATGCCTAGAATTCTGTTTCATTTTCAGATTCTGAAATTGAAAACTACAGCAAAAACAGTGGGGTACCACATAAAATATCCAACTATCCATTATCTATATTCACTTCTAAAAAGGACTAAAATACTATTTAATTGCATAATGAGAATATGTGATGCTTACAGTCCAGTTTAAAAATGTCAACAATAAGCTTTCAGGAAAAATATATTTAGAAAATGAGGCTCTAAAAATTGTAATGTTTAGTAAGATTAGTCTTGGGAGAGATTTGTCAGTGCAAGGCAACGGATGCTCTTTTACCTTTTCTGCAGTTGCACCACATTTGTTCCCACCAAAATGAAAAAAGTAATGCTATACCATTTTTATCAGTATTCATCAGAGTATTACAATACAAATTTTTTTAGCATGAATGTGTCATACTTTGGATCCGTAAAGTATGACACATTCACATTTGTTTCTTATGAAAGCAAATAATTTGCTTTTAAAGGAAATTCAATCTAACTCAGTAGTGATGGGAAGATGGGAGGAAGAAATTTCAGCTAAATGTAGCAAAGACTACATGTCCTCTAAAGTGCTGACCGAAGATACCAAATTCATCTCACCTGTGGAGGTAGACATCAGACTTTCTCACTGTTGTAGCTTTAGGACTGTGCAGTGTCACAACAGCAAATTGTGACAGATGGTCTAGGCCTCCACCAGCAGTTGGCTGAAAGTGTAGTTCATGTTACGCTCAAGGTGAACGGCCAGTGAAGCCATAAAACAATCCCCCTCACTTGTTGTCCTTCAAGTGCTAATTATTGATTTTAGCTCTCTTGTAAAAAAGAAGGCTTTAATTCATTTGTTGCACTACAATTTCAAAAGTTAATTTTAATTATATTGCACATCTGTATAGGCTCTGAAAAGGAATGTATATCTCTCTTTTAAAATCTGATATGTATCTACATACATGAGGTAAGAAGCATGTCTGGGATGATCATTTTTAAACAGAGCATTGACAATTCAGGAAAATTCAGTTTGATGAAATTCAGTTTGTTTCAATGCTGTCTGGAACAGTTATTTGTTTATTATAGATATTTTTATCTCGCAGTAAATTCTCGCAGCTTTTTATTTAATGTGCCTCTTCTGAAAACTTCCAAATAGATCATTTAATCAAAGACCTGCAGATAACATGTTCTTTCAAAAAATAAAATAACTTAAATTTAAAAAATATATTTTGACATGTTTTTT
>JAOWBL010000019.1:6095823-6128215 GCA_028564865.1 Zenarchopterus dispar | reverse complement strand
CAAAGACCTGCAGATAACATGTTCTTTCAAAAAATAAAATAACTTAAATTTAAAAAATATATTTTGACATGTTTTTTACACAAAATTGTTGGTGAAATATTGTCACTTTAGTAGCACATCACCAAAGCCATAACTTCCAACAGTGAAAGATTCAAAACCAGTGAACTGGGTAGTAGACCCTGACCTTGCAGCGTTGTGACTAAGTTGTGGTTTGATAAATGTCTTCAGTATCCATAGAGCTGTTGCGCAAAGCCAAGATAAGGGATTAAGCCTTATCCTAATCCCTTATTTTAACCCCTTATCTCCCTTCATGTTGGAGAGAACTTTTCAGCATAGGTCCGACACAGTGACATTTCCTCATGATTACTTTTATGAAAGGTGGCGTTTCTCCACTGATGGTATTTGTTACTTGTACAGACTACTTTTTAAAAATGTAAATGTTATTAATTGTGAACTATGGGTCTCCTTCTGGTTGGCCATGCCCAAAACTCCACCCCAGGGAGGCAACCAGGAGGCATCCTAACCAGCCTGGTTAAGATGCCAAGAGGGTTCTGGCAGTTAAGAAATCCATTGCATCCAGAAATACATTTGTTTAATATTAAAATTAAATTTAAATATTTGAAATTTCAAAGTACTTTTTAAATGGTTTCCAGCTGTCTATGTAAATGTCAAAAGAAACTAACAATGCATTGTAGTTGGGTTTTTGAATTAAAAAAAAAATATGACTGTGGATATATTTCCCAATGAATTATGAATAAATCAACAATATAGATGATTTTCATATAAAGTAACATTTTCCATAACAAACACTGCATATTTCTTTGTCATGGACATTTTTGAAACTTTTTTCTGTAAAAAAATTAATCATATCAGTCCAAAGAATTCCAGTATGGCAAGAAATAATGAAAAGACCTATTTCTACATTACTTTTACAAAATGCACATTTAGAATCCAAATTCTATTTATACATCATGAAAAAAAAATAAGTATGGAATCTGAAGGACTCATTTCTTAATCTGGCATGTGAGGCTTCAGACCCTGCCAATGGTCAATACTGTTTTTTATTTCACAAGCAATGATGGCAGACACACTTGGTGCATTGCTGGTGTGACTTTTTATAAAAATAATTCATACCCAATACGCTTATGCAGTAAAGCTTTTTCAATTTTATGGTGTGTTTTTGGACCCCGTGGTCATTAATATTTGTGTAATTACATCTTTTATATTACAATTGGAATCTTCTTATTCACATTGGTTAAAGATTAGTTAAAGTAGAGTCTTGAAGTGTTTACTGAGTGGTTTACTTTTCACGGGACTTTGATGGGACATGTTTGTGCCAAGCAGGGCAAACAGCAAAATTTGACTTAAAATTTGACTAAATGAATTATTTATCAACTTAAAAACAAACAAACTTGTAACTAAGAAATTCAGGAAAAAGGTCACTGGTTTAAAAAAAAATACAATCCTGCATGTGTTACAAGGTTTACGGTTTTGAGATTATTTCCAAAATCTCAGTCATAGCATTCATTAGTATTTTTCTGGAAAGTTTTATTTCAAAACTCTGAATGTTGAGCTTCTGTATTCTTGTACTGCAGTCTAAATCATTAAAGATTTTCCTTCTAAAATATTTAATAATGTTGGATTATCTAACTCTGATCAGACTTAATTCATCTGTGTCACAGTATCACTGACTTTGTTGATTAAACTACAACATGGTTGATATTCAGCCTTTACATACTTGGATTCCTTAATCATCACACAGTTGACAATGTCTCTGCACACATCACACAGCAATACTGTCAACTGGCATTTGCCTGTTCGAGCTTGAGTCCAGTTCTCCTGAGAAATCTCTAAGTCTTTATCAGAACAACAAAACCAATGAGTCAGAAATATAGAAAACAGAAGGGAAAAATGAATCTGATTTTTATTTTTTGTTTGTTCATTTCTTTTGGGTCTTTTTTTGTGTCAATGTTTCTCTGCCACTTCCCAGATGCATCGCATCCTCACTGGGCACATTTACACACAAAGAAATATGACAATAAATAAGACTCTTTCTCCCAAACAAAATTTTATGATTGCCTTAAAACTAATGAATTCCTATTCAAAGTAATGATGGAATAAAGTTCACTGAAATATGTAAGCTTCTATGAAGTGCTTTGAGATTACTTTTTGTTGTAAATTTGCAATATACAAATAAAGTGAATTGAATTTATTTGGCTTTACAGCGTAAATCTAGACTCCTCAGACCACATGACTTTATTTCTACTGATAGACTCCAATCTTTATGCTATTACTAATTAAAATCTTTTTCTCATTACCCTCATTAATGAGTGGTTTTCTGAAGGCTACACAAAAGTTTAGCCCCAATTTCTCAGTGTCTTTATTGCAATGTTTTAAGTTTAAAAACAAGGTGTGATCACACTGTAAAATTTGGTGTGATTAGATCTACACATCCACATGAACAGCTGGATTGATATAAAGACTGCAAAATCATGCAGAATAAAGTGTCAAATTATTCCTTCTTTGGACTGTGTTATATTCTCACTAAGGAAATACTTATAAATTTAATCTACTTTTTATGCAGACAAAAGTTGAAATATCAAGATTGGTTATACTGTTAGATATTAAAAATAAATATACAAATGAGGTATTTTTACTGTTATTTTGAATTGTCTTAATAAAGAGTGTCCAGGCATCCCCAGAAATGGTGTTCCTTGAGTGCAGTTACTCTAAAACTTCAGTTCACCTTTCTACATTAATCCTTTCATAACGTAAATCTAAAGCTTCTTTACAAAGCACACTGTTCCATCCGCATACTGTAAGAGTCCGAGTGGTACTTTTTCCCCAGAAACCTCCAAGCCCAGAGATGTCAACATTTAGACAAATTCTGCATAGCTGAACTTTAAAGTGGCATTTGTGAATGTTGCTCCATGTTGTAGCATTTGGAAGTGGTTTTTCAAATAAATCCCTTGCCCGTGTGACTGTATTAATATAATGAGTAATGATAGAGCTTGATGTCATACCATCTTGGGAATTGTAAATCACAGGTATCCAATTTATGCTTGCCCTCTTTATTAACTGAAATTCCTCAAGATTCTTTAATGACTTAAGTATATAACGCACAGTTGAAAGATGAATACGCAATTTCCTTTCCAAATTGTTTTCCAAGAACATTATCTTAAACATTTTATTGATGTTCTTATGCATTTGTGAGTGGAGACCCTCTGCTCATCTGTGTTCCCATCAGACAGTTTTTCATGGATTTTGCTTTTGTGCCAAGTCATCATTACAGTCACCTGTTGACATCACATGCACTTCTGATCCTGTCATGAAACCCCTTTATTCAGGTTGTGTTTGTGCCATTTCCTTAAATTCTCCTAAAGGTACCAGAAGTTAATGCATCCGAGAAGTTTAGATATAGACAGTTTTAACACAATAAATTACTACGCAGTGAAGACAAAGTAGATGAAAAATATCTGTTTTTATCAGACAGATCAAAATAATGCTTAATCATCCTGAAGTAATCCATGAGAAAATATCAGTGACACACCACAGCAGTATGCTGATGAAGCTGGAGTTTTGTTTTGTTTTTGTTATTATTGGTATACTTATGAAATAAAATAAAACCAAATGGACTTTACTTTTCAGGGATAATAACTTTACTGCTTTAACCTCCAAAGGTCTCCTGCTAAACGTTAGCACAGAGCAGCAAGAAAGACCATCTTCCCTGCCAGCTGTCCTGTCATATGGCAATCTTTGCTCTATTTCATTTCCTGCTTTTTTAAATTATAACTGACAGCCCATTCAGTTGTAACACTGATATTTCATATTTTTGTTGTTTCATATTCTTCTCTTCAGTAACTACAAAACAACATAAACCAATGAGCAGCAGAGATGTTTTGTGGATAATCAAATACTAGACATACTGACGTGTCCTGGACTGTCTGTAGGGTTTCACTGAGTACATTGGCAGACCTGCTAGAGGAGCACTGAAGTAGTGGAGATGAGAAATAACCATGACCTGCACCGAGAAATGAGAAGGAATATAGAAGGGGACTGCTGACCAACTGAATGGCATAAAACAGTCCTTTTTTAGTATTTGTGTCTTCAGAGTGTTGGACTTGCTTATGTTACCATTTCTCCTATATGAATAAATAAAATCAGTGTCATACATTCACATTTTTCAGCTGTTCAGCTGCAATCCCAACTTTTAAAAAGTATTCACTGCATATACATCTCAAGTCTCAATTTTACTGTTATTGCAAACACCTGCTCCACTTGTAGCTTGTTGCTCACCTTTAACTTTCCAACTTAATAAAAAACCTAACTTAAATCAAGATTGTTCACAACCGTAACTTATAGCAGCAATAAGGAACCTTTGCCATTTAGAGCTCCACTTATCTGACACTGTCAAAGATTTATTTTTGTATTCCCTTTTGCTTGGTCACTCTTGTGTTCTCTTCCATCATTACTTGATTAAGTCTCTTTGTTGCTACTACCATGATGTCCAGTGTAGTTCTGTGAACTACTTTCATCATTGCTAATGTGTGACACTGGTGCTGCGAAGCTATACAAAAATTAATCAAATATTCATTTAAATAAGACCTTTACTGTGATGAGAGAAAAAAAATACACCTAAATGCTATTATCTTCAACTAATGTGCTGTAGCACCCTGTGTTGCTTGAAAAAGTCAAGGAAATATAAATCAGCCAATTTCCTTCTTAGCATGGCTCCCTGTCTCTCCATGTTTTCGTAGATAGACCTGTCCTTTAAGAAGTAACAGTATGATGAATATTACCTCAATAAATGAAAACCCACTGAGACACACCAAGATGGCATCTGTCCATCATGCAAGCCTGACAGTATTCCAGTCTGATTATGGAAGAGAACAGCTCTGTAGGCAAGCTGTCTTTCTATTTCCTGTGATCACTGTCCTTTGAACATTCAGCACCATATGGGACTAATGGCTCCATTCTGAAGATCTTACTTCAGACTTTTTTTACTTAACAAAGCAACAGATGGAAGGAGCCTGCTCATTTTTTTTCCTTTCTTTTCATCAAAGCAGTGGAAAAAAATAAATATATGTGCAATATTGGAGCAAGATGTTTCTGTCAAGGCTAAGTGGCAAGCACTTCACAAATCTTTTCAGGAATCGGCTATATTTATCAGCTGTGGAGGAAAAGGTTATCATTTGAGCAAGTCCAAGATCAGGTAAAGAGATGTTTCAGATGAACAACTGGTCATCATGGGTGCACTGTTATGAAACTTGAACAAAGCACAACGCATTTTCATTTTTCAGTTTTTTCATAACTACAATAAACATACAGGTGTATCAATGAATGAGTCAGATGTGATTTTTTTTTTAACAACTGTCTGCATATATATTAATGATTAGTACCATGATTTGGTAAAACCTTTTATCCATGGGATATATATGCATTTTGATCTTGCAGCAGATGTTAGTTTCCATAAGGTACATGAATGTGTGGGAAAGTGTGCGTGTCCTTCACCAGCCCTCTTTGACGGTCTGATCTAACATATCTTATTAACATTTGAATTTGTAATTCTGACAAATATGACTAAAATCATCATTGTGAAACATAAAAAGGACAAGACTGATAAAAAGACAAGACAGTGATGTGTGCGGTGTGTGTAGTGTGGTAATTACTGTAGTGTTTGTGTGATGTGTTTTAGTGGTGAAATGTGTTGCAGTAAAGGGAAAGAGATGCTAACTAAAGGCAAACTGACATTAAAAAAAAGATGAACAGAAAACGGTGTGTGAGAGAGAGAGAGAGAGAGAGAGAAAGAAAGAGAGGTCTTAAGCATTTTGAATGTCTGTTACATACACACAGTAAGTCATGCTTTCATCTAGTACTCTAAGAAGAGACCTTGTATATCCCATCAGTGCACTCAAAGTATGAGGCGATCATACACAATTTCAGCATTTTATTTTATTTTTTAATTAAGTTTTACAGTACAACCATGATGGAAAACCTATAAATCTATAAATCACTTGCTTCTTAGGGCAATCCATAAAATACTTAAAATTTCAACTTTAGAGGTTTATTGGAGAATATGAAAAGACCTCTGTTAACTTTATAACTTTTTTTTGTAATACCCATAGGATGTAGTCATACTGAAGTTACCAGATGTGGTCACTTGCCCTGTAAAGGGTTAATACACAGTCCACTGCAACTTCAAATGAAACATTTTTAAGCCATGTGCCTTTTGTATCCTAAAACATTGCATAATGTCTTTTTAGTTTTCGAAATAGTCAGTATTTTAGTACTTACTTCACTCTGTGTGCAAGAGAACAATGTTAGCTGAAAAATATATTTGAATGATTCTCATAAAAATAGGTAATTATTAAAATCAAACAGCTCATAATGCATCAAAATGAATACTTTTTTCACTAAATCATTGTGTGATAAAATAGAAACCTCTGGGTTTTTATTTGTATTGAATAATAAATTAATCCTGAAATTCTCAATGAAGTGAACATTGGTGAGCATTTAACTGTTTAATGTTCCATCACACAGAAGCTTTAACCCCAGATTATTGATGGTATAGCATTTGACTTTGGTTTGCTGCGGCCTGGTAAGGGGGGATGTGGTGGATCAGGTTTTAGAGATTGTGACAAGGATCGCAGTGGATATTTTTATTGCTTCCACATGTAACAGATAGAGAAATAACGGGTTTATTTACGCAAACATATATAGAAACCCCTCCCAGGCTGTTAGTGACTCCATATCTCTTTGAGGAAAGAAAATTATCTTTCCATTCTAAGAAAATATTATCTAGTCAATTATTGCATACCCTGGCACAAACAAGATAGCTGTAGAAAAATGCTAATTCTTCACATTGTGAATTCCATTACAGGAGAAGTGACGCTCTTTAATATTATGATAACAGTTGGAGAAAAAAAAGGCTTTTTATTCAGTGAAGCGACCACCAACGGCAGCTGTGGAGAAAACAATTTGCATGCTGAATTTCCCTGTGAAATGCCTGCAGTGTTTTTAATCACTCGGCATTAACAAATCTTTTAATTACCATTTGTCAACAACTATGTTGAGAATATTTTCTGCTGCTTCACACTAGGGTTTAAGGATGGGCGGCTACAGTTTCTATTGTAGCTCTCTTATTTCTCTTGAGGTGGTGAAGAGGTACCCTCGCTATAAATGATGCTCTCTGAAAATAGAAGAGAACTTTGAATGGGGGGAATGGTAGCAGAAGATTAAAGCTGTGCAAGAAACACTTTCCGAAGAAAAGAAAAAGTCAATGAAATGTCCACACACTTCAACCAAGACAATAACTGTTGTCACTTTAACTACATAACAGAACAAAAACATACTGAAGTGAAGAGTTTGATCTTCAGCTAATGTGCTGAACCAGCAAGATAATTTCAGACATCTATAATGTAGGTGTTTGATCTTGAATAAACATTATTTCATGTTTTCATTTTTTAGCTGGCAGAATACCTACAAGCCCCAAGTTAAAGTAATATATTACATTGTGGCCTCCAAATCATTTGTACATATTCTTACTTATTGTGAACAGGTATATGGCCTACACGTAGGCTGAAATTCATTTAGATTTCATCTGATGTCAGTCTCAAGATGGTCAAAAAGCAGAGCAAGTCAAAGAGGAGCAAAAAGAAAGGGATGCAAAGTGGGATATTTCTAAGAAACATTCATTTCAAGTTAACTCCTGCCCTATCTTTGCTGTCATTTTCCTCCTGGTGGAGTACATCAGTGCAGCGTAAAGGAGAGCAGGAACAGACACAGCATCTCAGTGGGAGTGACAGTTGAAGGAAAGGGATGCTCCCAACACAAATAATACAAGTGTGTACTCACATGCGATGGACTGACATTCTGTCCAGGATGTACCCCTGCCTTTTACCTGTAATGAGATAAGATAAGCTATGTCAGATTCTCTTGATCCTGCACAGGATTAAGTGGGTATAGAAAATGCATGAATGAATGGATGTGTACTCAAGTACAGTACAATATGTGGTGTATGTTTTGCTTCTATCAGTCAGAGTGATAAGTTAGTTACTTTTTTCTTGTTAAACCAAGGTTGCTGCAAAAACCTGATTTTCTACTAGTGTGTGCTTGTTGCATTGACTGACAGGATGTTGGAATCTTCGTTTTGGTGGAAATGGTCCTTAGCTGGTCTTAAAGCTGAATTTTTCCCTCTTAACTTGCATGTATATTTGTGAATATAAAAATAGCTTAAATGATGTCTGCATCATTAGCCTCTGGATCCATAGGTGTTCAAAAGCCTGCCACATAGCTGTTGGTGAAAAACAAAATGGTTGGTAATGTTTACTATGGCTAAAATGTATGTACAATATTACTTTACCAAAGCCATGACATTAAACTACACTACAAGTTCATAAATCCTTTTCTTCTTTTTTACAATCAATTAAGCAATGTTGTACATAGATTCTTCGATCTCACACAGCTAAAAATCAGTACCATCCTTTAAAAAAAATTCAAGGGAAGAATCAGTTGCTCTTTTAACACTTTAAGTTCAAGGTGGGACTGACACATCAATGCTGTATATTGTATCTCTGCATCCATTTCACTAAAGTGCAGAGATAGAATGGGGTTGACATATATGCACCTCTGAGCTGGTAGCACAGGAAGTCTCAGATATGAATCTGAAAGGTACGTGGAAGCTGCAGCTGGAGTCCAATTTGTCCAGCAATTGGAAAACACTAAATGATGCAGCACTGCTGCACTTTGTGGTCAGTTACTCTGGACATACAAAAACATCTTTCAAGATGTTCCTGAACAAGGTACAAAGTAAGGTTTGTCATTTCTAATCCAGAACACTTTTTGTTGTGTTTGGTGAAATTCTCCTCACCATCTGCTCGCTGCCCATTATGTGAGTACAGCTGTCATACACACCTCTGGCTCCATAAACTGGAAACAGAGTGGGGATGGCCTGCCATCCAAACCAAAGAAACCATTGCTCTAGCCAGTCAATAATAAGCCATATAAATCCCGTGTAGGAAGTGGGGAAAGGGACAAGCCTGGGAGAGTTCATGATGGGTTGTTTTCTCAGTGTGTATTTTGTTGTTATTGTTTAAATGGCAACAGATGTTGGGGTGCTGGTTGGCTCACTTTGCGAGCAGGTGTCCTCCATGCAGAGGCTACAATTCCTGTGCAAGTGGACCAAATTCAAGTCCCAGTCTGTGGCCCTTTGAGAATGTCCTTCCCTATCTATCACTACCTCCATTTCCTGTCTTACAACTTTCAAGAAAGCCCCCTCACTCCAAAAATAAAAATGATTTCAAAAGCTGATGTCATTTTGAGAGGGAAGACGTACAACACAGGGGAGGGACTATGGGTCTTTGCTAGCTTGGGAATGTCTTGGGATCCCCTCAGAATAGCTGAACAAAGTGGCCAGGGTAGAGGGAAGTCTGGGCTACCCTGCTTATGGACCTAACTTCAGATAAACAGAAGAAAATCGATGGATGCATGCAAATATGTATGCATGCATACATATTTGCAGATAAAGCAAGCATGAGGAAAAGGGAAGAAAATATATAGTTCATTGATATAAGACTGTCTTTTCACATGGAAAAGTGTCTCAGTGTCTCCTAAAGACAAATTACTGGATTAACAATATTTTCTTTAATTGATATGTGTACTCAAACACCTCTTTCAGTTCACATTTAGCTGGCTTTGAGGTGAAGTGGGGTTGGGGGTTAAAAACCAGAAGCAGCTGAAGAGGCAGTTCAGCTTCTTTCCTCACTGGCCTTTCTGTCACTAACAGAAATTAAAAGGCAAATGTGCAACCAATGGTACCTAACCAGTTAGGGGGGCATCACACATAATACAGCAACACTTGAACATTCAAACCTGTAAAAAGAGAGCAATTTGGCTCAGGGCTGAGATAAGACAGGCTGAACACTTCCTTCAATGCATCGTTAATCGTCTAAAGAAATTGGCTGCCTCACGCCAATACTGGCATAACTCCTTCACTTTTGGGGACAAAGTTTTGAGCAGAATTTCAAAGCTTATTGGATTCACAGAGTTACATGAGGTCAAAGAAAAAAAAAACGGTTATAATAATATAACAATTTTCATTTTCAAAAGAGATATTCTCTCTAATAAAACAGCTGCTGGTCAAGAAGTAAAGGATAAAATATGCTGCTTTTTACATCATTAGTTACATTTCTTTTTCACAAGCAAACACTATCTTTTAAGATGTTTTTAATTGTAAAAGTATAGCAGTTTCAAAGCAATACTTATGTTGTATGCTTACTCTTTTGTTTTGATTTGATTTAGATTTTAGTTGTTTACTCTTAAATTAATGCAACAATTCTTCCTCTGGGACAACAGTTCTTATTCTTCACAAGAAGTTAATTCTTCAATTATATGCTCTTGATCAAACAAACTAGCAGACATATTGGTAATTGGTATTTATTCAATTTTGTACCCTAGTAGAATGTATACTCCATGTTAAGGTTATTTCATACAAATAAGAGAAGATTTCATACTATGAAAATCAAAATACAGATGCACACAATGCAGTTTCACACTCCATTTGATGAAGTACCTCAAGCAAATTAAGAGAAAATAGTAATATTTGTGCACATAATAATCTGCGTTCCCTTTACCTGAATTGATTTTTAAATCAGGGCAGCACGGTGGCTTAGTGGTTAGCACTGTTGCCACACAGCAAGAAGGTTCCTGGTTTGACTCCTGGCAGGAGTCTTTCTGTGTGGAGTCTGCATATTCTCCCCGTGCTTGTGTGGGTTTTCTCCAGGTACTCCGGTTTCCTCCCACAGTTTCCAAAAACATGTTCATTAGATTGATTGAGAATTCTAAATTGTCTATAGGTGTGTGTGTGCATGGTTGTATATGTGGCCCTGTGATGGACTGGCAACCTGTCCAGGGCGTTCGCCTGCAATGGGCTGGGATTGGCTCCAGCACACCCCTGTGACCCAGAACTGGATTCAGCGGGAACAGAAAATGGATGGATGGAATTTTTAAATCATGGTTTTGCAAATTAAATGGGGCTTATTGTTTTAAGTTTCTTTATTTCAATAGTGAGGAAAAGAGAACTGTCTCTGACCATCATCAAAAAGGCAATATCATGACAAAAATAATTTGAATAATAACAATAAAATATCAAAAATATGTATGTGTGTGTGTGTATACATGGTAGCTTGAGGGTTCTGTGCAGGACCTCATTACTGGTAGGGTATACTTGTTGCTGGCCCAGACTTTTTTCTTTCCATTCAGCTGGCTCTTCAGGATCTGCCTTACTTTCTACAGGTATCTGGTCATGCCCAATGTCCATGCAGCGTCCTCATAGTTGCCATTTGCCTGTGCAATCCCCAGGTGTTTGTAGCTGTCCTGAACATTCAATATGTTCCCCTCTGGTAGCTCAGCCTGCTCAGTTGTGATCATCTTGCCCCTCTTGGACACCATTCGAGCACTGTTTATCTGAAGTTAGGTCCATAAGCAGGGTAGCCCAGGCTTCCCTCTACCCTGGCCACCTTGTTCAGCTATTCTGAGGGGATCCCAAAACATTCCCAAGCTAGCAATCCACCTCTAATGACATTCCAATATGTCTGCTGTGTAGCCTCGTGAAGTGGATCAGTGAGTCAATGTCTCACTCACTCTTGCCATACAATTTGATGTCGTCCATGTAGAGTAGGTAGCTGATCACCACTCCATTTCTGAACCAGTATCCATAGCCACTCTTTGTGATCTAGCTGAGAGGGTTCAGGCCTATACAAAACAGCAGTGGGGACAAAGCATCTCCTTGGTTTATGCTGCACTTGATGGTTCTTTTTTTATGAAATTATAAACACATAGTCAGATAGTAAAGCTTGTAAAGGCAGAAATAGATTGTTGAGAAAAAAGTCACGCATCTAAAGGCCCTCAGGCTGACCTGGAGCCATCTAGACTGTCGTTTTAGCCAGCACCAAATGCTACACACCGTCTCCATGGGTAAATTAGACCAGAAAGAGAGGACTAAAAGCCACACAACTGTTAGACAAATCCTTTCATAAATGTTTATATATAAGCCATTGTCTTCTTAGGGATTTTGTCAAAGGAAACCAGAGTAGAGCTCTTTGAATTTGTGTCACAGATGATGGAAGAAAGCACCCAAAAAACAGTAAACTCCACTAAAACACGTTGGAGGTACTATCAAAATGTGTGGCTGCTCTCCTGTCTCTGCTACTGAAGATGCTGAATGTATCAAAGACCTTATGAAATGCAAAATATGCTTTCTCAGTGTCAAAATCTAGATTTGAAGTAAATGTCTACATAAATTCTGAACACTGTTTTACAGAACGATCGCAAGTCTTCTGTAAGACTGGTAATTGCATCTAGACCTTATGTTTGGATGCATGTTTGCAGGCCTCAGCATGACCTGTTATTATGAACAATGAACTGCTGAAGGAACTCCTTAATGAAAATCAGTCAACATCAGTGTTTGCTCTTCCCTTGTATTATTTTTCTATCAGCAGTTGGAACTTGCTTTTCCACTCCGTAATCAGTATATTCCATAAAGCACATACTTCATAGTTCCTTGGTCTTGTCCAATAGGATATTATTTTGTTTCCTTTAAAAAAACCAAAAATAAGATTTAATGCAGGCATGCTTGGAGGGCGGGGGGGCGTGTCCTCTCCTTCATTGTTGGGAACAGTCTCATTTTGGTTTCTGAAAGGCTTTGGAACCAAATACCGACAAAGAAAAAAAAGGAAAAAAAGCACCGTCTTTAAGTCCAAACGCCCCACATTCCCTCCCACCCAAAAACTGACAGGCACATCTCAATCCTGTGAGTGAGAGAAGGCTGGCATTCGGCTGGTGGGAGATTCTGGCACCCAATCAGGACCTGCCATTAGGATATTTTCACATAGAGAGGGAGCTGCTGCTTCCCACCAAGGCCCACGTCACATCTGCTGAGGACACTTTCCTGACTAAGTGAACTGGAAGCAGCCTTCTGATCTGTCTGAGTGCCAGTGAGCGCCTGTCAGATAACGTTTCAGAGTAGTTACCAGTATTTATGAGGGATATATCACCATTCTGAAGTACAATGGTGTCAGTGATACTGCTTACTAGTTCATTGTCTCACCATATAAAAAGGAAAATATTGCTTTCTGATCTATCTCATTGCACATGTGAATTAATGGACAGTCAATGATGTACAGTTGTACAGTTTATCTTCCAGAAAACTTTTACTGACCGACAAAGGGTGGCAGTCGGTGTGTACTATTGGAGAGGACCCAAATGTAAAAAGCAGGGTCATGACAAAAGCAAAGATGCCTTAAAATAAGCCCAAAAAACAGAAATCTAGAAATGCTGAGGGGGTTAGTGGGTGGTGGTGAGTATTTCCATTGAATCATGTTTTTCTTTTCATGAGTATAACTCTCCTTGTTATTTATCTAACTCTGTATTTTATCCTGTGACATTTTTCTTCAAAACAATGAAAAAGAAGGTGTCAGCATAGAAGAAGGTAGACAAAAACAGCTTTAGTCTTTAACAAAAGAACTGTTAAAATAACAGCTACTGCTGTTGCGAAAATGGTCAACAGAGGATGAGAGAAGCGAATGATCATTCAAAGAAATAGGCAGATGCAAAGCCCTTGTGTAATGCAATAATCCTGAATGATGAAGCAGTGTTATAGCACAACAACAACAACATATTAATGAAGCCAAAAAACTAAATTGTGAGGATTTTAGATTGACAAACTACGTCACATCCGGTGCTGCCAGAGACTTGGAAATGCAAAAAAAAAAAAAAAAAAGTTTCCATTTCCCCTTTGCTACTGACTGGATTATTGGCATGTGTGGAAAAACCACCTCATGAAAGCACAAAAAGGTTTTTTTCAAATTAGCGGGTTTTTCCAGGTTTTTCTTTGTGAGATTTAGGTTTTGTGTAAATCTAGGGATATTGGAAATGTTTTCATCTACAAAGCATCTCTTCTTTTAATCACAGTTCATCTGGAAATAGAGGAGACCAGCTGCTGGAGTTTTGAGAGAGGAATATTGTTCCATTCTGGTCTGTAGGGTCCAAGCTGCCCCATTGTCTTGGGTCTGTCCTTGTCATGGGTCTGTCCGAAATGTTTTCAATTGGTGGAAGTTTTGGACTGCAGTCAGGGTAGTTCAGGACCTGGATACATGAAACTACATTTATTAAGCTATACTTGCCTCATGGATGCAGTGGGTTTTAGGATTGTCTTGCTGAATTATGTAAGACCTTCCCTGAAAAAGACACTGTCTATGTAAATGAGAGGTTATCCTAAAAGTCACAGCTAGCCATCCACTGTAAATGACTGTAATTCTAGTCAATTAGAGGGAGTCAGCGGACACACGGCATGGCTTAGAAGCACCCCACATGTGATGTCTACTGTGCTCTGCTAAAGATACTCATCAAGTCTCTTTTGGTGCTGATCTATTTACACACAGCAGACACGAGAATTGTATAATCTGTTAGTTTTTTAAAATAAAACACCAGAAGTGGGCTCTGACTTGTACATTGACACCACATTAACCTGTGGAGGCTGTTGGTAAACAATTCTGGAGGTTTTAGAAGAGATTTGAACCACATACAAGGAGTTCAGTTTAAAAGTTGAAAAGCTCATTTTATTTAACACTGCTCATCTTTTTAATACATGTAATTAAAAAAGGAAAAGACATAGCCAGATATATTTCTTTAAACAAGCTGACTACTGTGCAATTCTAATGTGATCTCGAAGCCTTTGGAAAAACTCCTAATCTTACAAAACCAGCCGAGGAGGCAGCACTTGAAAGTGTTCTGCTTTTGAAAAGCTCCCAGTGAAACCTGAGGATGGAGCAAAATTTCTGCAAAACCAGATCACTGCGCTTCCGATCCCTGAGGAACAGAGGCGCAACGCTGAAATCTAAAGGAATATTTTGAAACTGAAACACAAACAATGAACAACCAACTGGCCAAGATACAAGGAACAGAAGAAAACCCACATATCATAACTTAAACTGGCAGCTATGTTCAAATGGTAATATCATACAATATCCTTCTTTAATATGGTAACTGTGGACTGTTAGATGCTTCTTATTAACAGGAAAACAAACAAAAATTGAAATGAGCCTGTTAATTTCTGTCTCAAAGATGAAACAGAGTAATACTTTAATAATTCACTACATATCTAAGTTCAGAAAAACTCACCAGAACCTGACAGAAATTTCACTACAGATAATGAGGGGAGTTAATACAAACTATTACAACTGAATGGCTGAAATTTAATGCAATTAAAGTGAAACACCTTGTGAAATCTTTGGATTTTCTGGCTTTCTGAATAAATATTTTCTAATTATTGTCTAAAATGTCAAATTTTCACACTAGTTAAAGACATCCCAGTGAAACACATCACATATAATAAATTAATAAATAAATTTTCCTTCAGAGATTAATGAAGTATTTTTGAATATTAATAGAACAAAAACAATGTTTTTTAATTTCATCATCTTTTCTGTAGTCTGACTTTTTATTGGTGAAGTTAATATTATTAAGGGATTTCTGTTTTTCAGTTTGAATGCATTAAAAATCATAAACAGAACCAAAACTATTATACTGGGAGGATGTAAATAAGGCACATGTAGAGGCATATACATTAAATGAAATACAACTTATAGTTTGTAACATAATTTTGGCATAGGTATACAAAAATTTGGAAAGTCATATTTTTAACCATTATGTTTTGTGATGGTGGGAGGAAACCAGAATAACCAATTCAGTAAATTCATATAAGGGTAAGGAGTACATCCAAATTTTCTTTACCTCTCTAATATACTGCATCAACACTATAAAATATTTTGATGTCTGGTATTAAAATAATGATAACATGGGAGTTCAACAAATCTTTACAAACACTCTGTAGTTTACATATGTCATGTTAATATACATATGTCATGTTTGAGCAGGGATCTCAAAAATCACAATTACGAGTATACTTTTCATCTACTTACACATGTTCACTCTCTGTTTTGCAATATTTCTGCATCATGTTCAGTAAGTTGTTTCTAAGTGGTACAATTTAGGACAAAATCTGTCCTCTACAAATCTAATCACAAAGAACTAGAAGTCCAAATCTCTAGATGGGTCCTCTGTGATATAAGAACTACAGATAGTGGGTTAGGAAACAGGAAGATAAAAGGGAGCATAGAATAGAGTAGAGGAAAAGCAGAATAAATAAGGATGGATGGTCAGAGAAATATCAAGGGAAGTGAGGCAACAATGTCACAGGGAGGGCAGAGAAACACTTGAAGACATTAAAAAGAAGAAGAAAGAGAATACCAGAAAAAAATGAGTTGGGGAGCAGAGAGGGAAGCTCTTGACAGCAATCTCGAAGAGAAAAGGTTTTGATATAGGGAGAAATCATACAGAAGAAACATCCAGCAAGTGCATCACAACATGTCAAGAGATGATCAAAAACATTTCTGTTAAATGTCAGACTGCATTTGGGTTGTTAGCAACTGGGTGATTCACACTGCTTTTAGAGAGATGCAATCAAATAAAAAAAGAGGACGAGAAAAGTGTTTCTTCTAAAACAGCACACAGCAACATCAGTTGGACTCAGACAGATATTAAACATTAAATATGTGCTTTTACATTGAGCAAGCTTGTGAAATACTTTAGACAAGACAATGCAGTGTTCTGTAGGGAATTGGAAGTGCAGTTTCTAAATGCAGCCATCCACAATATAACTGAATCTGCAATGATCTACTTCCAACAGTGGGTCAGCCATCACTGTTGTACATTAAGATTTAGAAAGTACATCCACTATCATTTCAATACGAGAAGAAACAACACCCTGTGGGTTGTTTTAAACTTGCCATCCCCCTGTCTGTTGTGGAAATATTAGAAATATGTTTCTGCACCGAAGTCCTAGAAATCAGCTTTTATTGTGGCAACCACAACAGACTTTCTTTTTGTTTAAAAGTGTAAGATGCAGATCTTTTGCATGATGTGAAACTGCTTTTAGCTGTGCAACTATAAAATGTTTGAAAATGGGTCCAAGGAGAAACAAAAATTTGTTACATGGTGGACTGTCACACCAGAGAAATGAGAGTCTCATATTTTCAAAGGACTTGCAGCATACTGAAGACCTTTCAGACATCAACAGATCCTATGCTTTTGTTGTGGTGCCACTACATTTTGGACAAGTAGACCAATGCACTTATTGCATGTTTTATGGCAAAATTGGGATGAATTCTAAGCAATATTTTGTATTACCCTTCTTTGACCTCCTAAGACCTGACGTACACATAGGTGGAGATCACACATTTTTGTTGCCCATAGCATAATATTTAATTTCCTAACAGTGGCCCAAAGCAATAAGAAAAAACATTGCACTGGATGTTGAGAGATTAAGTTAGTGTTAAAAAGTCAGCAGTAAATGAGAAATCTAGCTCTTACATTGCTTTTCAATTGTTGAAATAAAATTTGTGCAATATATAGCTGATCCTTTTGCATTGGCCAGACCTGAATCTGATCAAAACAATTACATTTTGCTTTTTTGTATGCCAAAAATCTGATATCAAGACAGATGTTGGGCAAAGACAAGTTTAGATAGACACAAAACACATCATTTTTGACTGTGTCATTATTTGTTTGACAAAATGAACCTAAAAAGAAAATAATGTTGAAAATCCTATGAACTTCCTTACTCCTCTAGGATTTGAGAAGCTAATCTGTAGCCTGGTGCTGCTAATCATTAGCTCATAATAAATTCATCATCAGGAGGTGTGCAGACCTTTTTATAAAAACAGACATTTTGGCAGTTTTCTGGCCTGGAGCATCAGGTATAGCTAACCCCATATGAAGAGAGTGAATTTTAAGCAATAGCCTTTTAAAGCAACTATTGATGTACATTAACCTGGGGAGGGTTATAAAACTATTTTCAAACTATTTAAAGTTGAGATTTACAGCAAAAAGATTATTGACAAGAGGAAAGCATTTCAGACAGTTTAAATCTTCCTAGCAGTGGATGTTCTTGCAAATCTTCCCCAAGGCCAGATCTTGCAGTGCTCAGAGCAACACAACAAACCCAAGACGTCCATCACAGAGCCCTCTTAGACACTCTCAGGCCTTGCTGAATATGTTTCAGTCCATGACAGCACAATTAGAAGAAGACTTTAAAAAAGATGATTTGTTTGGTGGGGTTGCCAAGTGAAAGCCCCCACTTTCTAAAAACAACATGGAAACACAGCAAAGTTTTGATAGCTGGCACTTGAAATATGTGTTTCAGGAGAAACATCTCGTTCCCTATCAAGCATGGTGGTGGAGAATTCATGATTTGTGGTTGTTTTGCAGTTACAGTCTTTAGTAGTCTTGAAATTGCCCAGTCAACCAGAAACTCCTCTGTATACCAGAGTATTCTAGCAATAAGTGGGAGACCATGTGTCCAACATGGTCTCCCAACAGCTTAACATGGTCTGAAGCACACCAGTAAATCTCCATCAGAATGATTTTAAAAAGAATAAAGTTTTGGAGTGCCCTAGTCAAATTTCATACTAAACCCAACTGAAATACAATGTAGAGTCAGTAGGATTTGAGTCAGGAATATGGGCCTGCCGCCACTCCTCAGTGAAACACACTATACTGCATTCCCAATGCACTTGCTGAGTCATCATCAACTCTCCAAGGTCGTCCATCTTATTGCAAATAAGCTCATATTCCTCATTATGACCAAGGGGGGAAAAAATTGGTTTAAACTTACTCTCTCTGCTTTGCTCCTACTCCAAATCCCCAGCACTTTCTTTTCAAATCAACTGGGATTTTGGGTCTCTTTCTGGGTAATATTTGGACTCTTGACATCCCCCATCAGCTACTCCTGCTTATAAACGACTCTTTTGTCACTACGGTTTCTCATCATATCAGGTGGTCAAAAGTGACAAATACAACAGCGTACATCACTCAACTAGCACAGCATCTGAACCAGAATGAAAATTAATTCAAAAATGTTTTCTATTATGAAAACAGGAAAGAAAGAAAAAAGATACAAAGAGCTACTGCAGCAAACTGCCATTATATTCAGTACTAGTTTAGAAAATAGATACTGAATGCATGGGAAAATGTCTAGATATGCAGTACAGAGAAAATGAATGAAGGTCAGTAGCAACAACACAAAATACACGTGTAAATGCAAAAAAAAGCAGTCAGAATGCAAGGAGCAGAGGAGGAGAAGGTATAGGAATTTAATTTTTTTGGCTCATGTGCAAAGCTGGGACATGTGGAAAGGATGTGAAGTAGAGAGTGCAGACAAGATGGAGTGGATGGAGAAGTGTTCCTGGAGTGACAGAAGAGTAGCAGTGAGAGCAAAGGGGGAAGGTTTACACGACGGTTATGAGATCAGCACTTCCCTGTGGTTTGGAGACAGCAGCACCGGCCAAGAGACAAGAAGACGAGCTCAAGGTAGCAGAGAAGATGTCAAGATTTTCTTGGGGGATGACAGCATTGGAAAGGATTAAAGACAATCATTTTCAGAATAAAGTAAGTTAGACTAGATTCAGGTGAATCGTATATTTAAAGACAAGGGATGGTGAGTACATTGGTAGGATGCTGGAGATGGACCTGTCAGCCAGAGAAAAAGATATGCAGTTGATGGGCGTGACAGGGGATGATGCAGAACACAGGGTAAGATGAAAACAAGTGATCTGCTCTGGCATCCTCTAAAAGGTGAAGAAGATTGCTTAAAAGCAATTTACATCTACCCTTATCAGCTTACAAAGAAGTTTTGTTTCTCCACCTCCTTTGTTGCAATGCTGATTGCATTTTTCATTCAACATGCTCTGCTTTTGTCCTTTACGCAAACATATGTACACAACACTTTATGATGTTTGTGTTATTTTTAATATCTCCTTCATGTTTCTGTATTTATGGGCTTTGTTCAACTGACAACATTGTGGAGAAACTACTTGTTTTTTATCACTAAAATGTGATTCGTATTGCGATGTAGAAGCAATACAAGACTCCAAGTTGCATAAGACAAAACCAAGCCTTCCTTGCAAGGTTAATACCCATCTCTACCAGTAAATGTGAGCTTTGTACCACACTAAAGTGACAGAATGGTAAACAGAACCATGAAAGTGCAGTTGCACAAAGCTGATATTGCTTTCTTGTCCTCACTTTTTCTTTACTGCAAAATGAGCATCTGAACTTCCTCAAACGATATAAACAGCAGTATGCACTGACTTTCTGCAATGATAATCAGCAACAAAAAACCCTGCTTTTTCGCAGTTTTCTCTGAGACGTGCTCCATTGTCACTATCAGTAAGTGACGAACAGCTGTGAAGGTCATGTGGTCATTTATGGACATAATAAGGGAGTTTTAGAGGCATGCTCCTTCTCTAAAACTTGTTAGAAATGATCTTGAAGACTTTTGCTGTTATTAAAGGTTTTAGTATTGTCATCTGGACCAATCATCACGCTGTTACATCATAAGTGGTTGCTCCCAACTCTTAAGCAGATTACAAATTAAGTTCTACAAATTAAAATCCTGCACATTTATTAGAATGTGGATTTTAAAAAATGCGGGTGTTACAACTGGCTACAACTTCTGAAAAAGTTAACATGAATTTTAATCTATATAATTAAATTATTTAATTTGCTTCTTGATGGCTGGTTATGTTCTTCAGACCAAGCCTGAAATTATGTCCTTCATATCAGCAATTACTTCCCTGGACATTAGTACAAGAAAAAAAAAAGAAACCTTGTCATCATCAGGACTACAATTTTGAGTTATGTTCATGTTGGCTGATGTTCTTACTGTAAGATAAAAGATGAATGCTGTTAAAAAAAAGATAAATGTAGAATTAAGTCTAAGTAGAGTCATATAAAAAGCATGAGGCTAACTGTAAATATCATCTTAAGCTTGTCTTGTAAATTTGAATTCACTGTGTATAATGAGTTTCTGCCTGTGTAATTTTTCTGTAATAAAGCTGCCTAAAGCGCACTTGAGTCATTTCCCTTCTCTCTAATGTTGTCTCCTCTTTCATGAGTCACTGTGTCCATGATCAAAAGCAGCACTTTCTCTGCAGACATACATTTGAATATTATACATAACATTTTCATCCCATTAGGCATACACATCCACACATTTCCAGACGAAGCTTAAAGAGATTTTGCTTGGACTTTTTCGATTTTGGTTTTCTGACATTTATTTATTGATTTTTCTTAACATAATGATCTTGTGGGCATTGTATTGTACGTGTTCACTGTTTCCTTTCACAGCAACAAACATTTTCACTTGAGACCAATGATGCTGTTCAGTTTTGTGAAGGAAATCCATCTTATCACTTTCTGCTACTATAGTAACCGTGATCGAGTCGCTTTGGTTGCTAAGCTGTTCTGTAAGATACTGAACCGGTGAGTTTTATCGTTCGCTTGCCTCTGCAACTATGTGTGTTTCAGCTGCAACAGTGTCACTTTCTCCAGGCGAAGCATCTCAGAGGAGATTTGAAAGTGCCATTTCCTGTGAAAGTGAGAGCAAGTAGGTTTTGTTCCCTAGAGCCTCCATACTGAAACCTTTCTGCAGCTCATCAAACATTCCCATCCTCAGACATCCGGCACAGCCACAGCTCAATACAAAGGGGCATTTTTATTTCCCCTTAGTAGCCTGCTAGTAAAAATACATTTTTATATGTGTGTACGTGCGTATAAAAAGGAATTAAGGAGAAGGTGAGAAATGGCAAGGTTAATGGTGGGAACCACTAAAAGCTTTAGTTTTGGGGGCAAAGGTGGTTACAGCAGGAGCATAATGGTGTTAACAATAAAATGTGTAAGGACATGGGTGTGCTGGGGTGGTTGGTTGAGGTGCACCTTCAGTAAAACTGACGGAAAAACATTTGGCAGGTCTTTCCCCTGTGGCCGAGCACATCATTGACAATGTGACTGTTGTGAGCAGCTGTCAGCAAAAGTGGGTTTAAATTTAGCCCAAATTCCCCACATATACACCTTTATTTGAAATAAAACTGCTGGATGTGGATGCCATGATTCACCCAGTGCTGTCAGTCACTGTCAGGCGAAGTCCAAGTGAGAAAAAGAAAAAAATCCTGCATATTTCTTCCTGAAAACACATAAAAGAGATCAGAGTCTTGAGATCCTGCTCTCTCAATGGAGGACAGAATATGAGAGACAAAGACATGGAATGTTGGGGGGAAAGAGGGGAATATGTACCTTCCTCCTGATTAGTTAGTGCTTTACCTTGTTGTCTGTTATTATCCCCCTCTCTTCCATCACTGTCATATATACCATTACAGTACTGCTCACAAAGTACCAAGGAAGTAGGAAAGGATTTATAAATTTTGTTGTTTTTATGCAAAGGACTATCTGGTCTTTCTCTCTTCTCTGCTGTTATTGCTGATTTAACTGCTCCAATTAAATCGGAACCCCTTTCTTTATCTGCTAGCTGTTAATGTAAGAAAAAAAAAGAGATGGCCCCTAATGAACCGTAGAGCAACAGGAAAAAAAACAAAACAAACAAAAAAACAAAAAAAACGCTGCTTGTCTGAGGTGGGACACGAGACAAGAGTAGAACGTAGAGTACTGTCAAACCCCAAGTTGAAAGTTTATGTTACAGTTGTAAACCAATGCAGGAGGGGGTGGAACATGAGTCAGCACTCCCACATCAAAGGGTGAACAAGTATGACGTGATCTGTGTAGGAAGTGCCAGCCAGCATCCTGATGGAGAACAACTGCACTTTTTCTAGATGTTAACTCAGAGGAAGAAGACCACTCGACAGAGAGCTTGAGTGTACAGTTTTCATAATGTATTTGTGTTTGTAAGAACTACATTAGTACAAAGAACATCCTAATCAATCAGTTCATACTAGAAGTGGTGATTTTTGTATCATTATCATCATCATCATCATCATTATTATTATTATTATTATTATTATTATTAAAAAATCTCAGTTAGTAAATAATAACTTGGAATATTACAGACCTTAAAATGGTCATATTTTTCCCATAACATTGATCTCAAAGAAACAAACCTGCAGTTGTGAACGTACGATTTCAGTTCAATCTGTTGACATCTCCATCAAGTGTAGCAGCTTTCTACAGTTGTGGACTTGCAGCGTCACCTTTGACAAGGAATTGATAGCTTTAGCAACCCTAACGTCTGTTTGGACCAACGGTGTCCATAAATTACACTTAAGTTTCGGTACTGAATATTTAGAAGGAGTTTGTTATAAGTTGGTTTCTGATACACGTCATATGCAGTGATGTTCAGAGCAGGAAACAAGTGCAATGAGCAGACTGGTGGCCCTGCTGTATCACATTCGTGTTTCACAGTGAAGTGCAGTTTTAAATTTCACTAATGCAACAATTACAAGAGTGCTGTACCACCACATTTGTACCATATTTCCCCACCTTATGTTTAAACTGCATGTTGCTTAACATATTCATTTAACCCTATCAAATGATCAACTGTTTTTTAATGAGAACCTTTATCTGAGAGCCAATGTGAATCTGTGTTGATTTTTAGTTATATGCCCAATGGGAAATAACTTGCGTACTTTAGCAATATTATGATGTTGGACCCAGCTACACAGTCCCATCACACAGTCCAAGCTACACATTTTTCCTTTGGGAATAGTTGAATTGTGAATTATAGCATCACAGTCTAGTAATATGAAAAAGTAGAAATAGAAATGGGATGTTTGCCCTACAAGCTATGCTGGTCATGATGGAAACTCTTTCCAGGCTTTGTTATGAAGCTTCTGCAATATGCCTGAAAGTGCTGATAATGACCTCTATTTTATTTTATTTTATTTTATTTTTTTCATTACTTCTGCCACCGTCATGCAGCACACTGGCCAAATCACAACACAACTTATCAAAACACTTTGGAGGAAATTAAAGGGCAGACATGAAGCCCAGCACAGGTAGCAACAGTGGAGTGTTTCCTGTTCAAAATTTTGTGCTCCACTGAAAATAAATACTTAACGTATCACAGTGACACACAGAAATGCAGGACCTTCAGTTATGATGGGACCCAGCTGGAGCCTCCAGGGCTTCAAAAATGAATCTTCCCAGAGCCCTATGTTTAAAAAAATGCAGACAAAAAGAATGTATCTGTACACCTTTTTTAGCCATGTCACCTAGTTTACCTTTTCAGTACCAAATGTATAGCTAAGCTATTTAAATCATATTAAGACAAAAAGGTATGAATATAGATGTGGATCCTTTGACTGTGCCTTTAATTTTAACTACTTTTAAAACCATGAACACAGGTCGATCGAGCCTAGTGGCCTAGACGACTGTGCAATGGGTAATGGCATAGGCAACCAAACCTATCTCATTGGCTAGTGGTCAGCTTTGTCATCCTGAAAGGATGGACAATTGGAGGACCTGGAGGGACAGTTGCTACCTGGCTACAGCATAAATTAGCAGCTTCTGGCTGCTTTGTCCCCTGCCAAAGGAAGTGAGCTGCAAGCACGGACTCTAAAAGAACAATGAGCAAAGCATTAACTCATGTAACCCATTGGTTTCTGAAGAAGAGTTTTGAAGCCTCTTTTTCTTTGTACGGGCCACAGCCTTGTTGTTTGGGAAGTTAACGGGAACATCCCCCTACCATATGTCAATCAAGTTAGTTTTACATACCAGCTCCTTCAGTGGATTCCAGAAAAATATGTAGAGCTACCAGCAGACATTTGTAGCAGAATATCCTGTTTAACATGTTGACTCAACCTCTAAATATAAAAATTACTGTCACGTTTAGTCGTTGCTGTGTTAGTACAAATGGCTGGTTGCATTGCTAAGTGCGATAGCATGATGATTACAGATGAGAAAGTTATAATGACTACCCATTGGCTGAGCCAACTGTCAATCAATGCAAACTGTTTTGCAGTCTTTAACCCAGATTGTACAAGGCCAATTTAGAGCCAGTCACAGTTGTCTGTCACATATTTATGCCATATTTATATTTAAAATAAGAGTGATTATCATCTCTTACCTTGTAATTCAAAGCTCACATGTCAAATTCACTAGAAACGCTAACTGGTGGTTAGCTTATGTGATGCTTTTACCAATATGAATGCCATCTCTCAATATGCCCCTAATTAAATGTTAATAAAATGTGTGAGATTAGATTGTCAAGGAGGACTGGTGAACGACACACACCATACATTAATGCATCTTATGAAAATATCTGCTGCAAGATTAAATGCATATATATATATCCCTTGGATAAAGGTTTTACGAAGTCATTGCACTAACCATTAGAATATATGCAGACAAAAAAACTGCCCCTAATTATGCATAAATTTGGGGTTTTTAAAGTTTTTTATTTGATGAGGTACATAAAAATCCATCCAATGTACAGATGTAAAATCTAATCTTGGAGACCTTCTTTTTTATCTCTTTCAGAAGGGGCTGAAACGCTGACACAGATCTCCATTATGAGGAACGCCCGGGGAAATATGGCCTTCAGGAAATTTTTACAGGGTGAAAAACGTACCTGTAGTACGAGAGGTAGTCTTGTTGGCAAACAGGAATCTCCTGGCAGGGGGTCTCTGCTAATCCAGATTTCTAAATTATGTTCAGCACTCCCACCTGAACATAATGTGACCACAAGTCATTTGAACCTACTGGACCAGAAACATTTTACTGCAAGTACATTTGATGAAGTTGGAGATTACAAGAAAAAGCAATAGATGGGCTGACAAGTCAGTTCAGATCTAGTCGGCATATTACGCCAATTATAACGGTCCAGTGTTTTTTTGTTTATTTTTTTTTTCAATCTCATTCGCTACCATTGTGGTGTATGTGTTTAAAAAAACCAAACAAAAGTGCAAGTAGCACCCTGTTTACATCTTTCTTCTCTTTCTTCTCTTGCTGCTGGCCATTTGCAAACAGCAAAAAAATGCACATTACTGCCACCTCATGCTCAGTAGACATTTGTTCAGTCAACTGTTGTGTGGCACTATAGTGTAATAGAGACACAACAGCTGAAGGGGCTGAGGAGACAGTTGCCCCGGTTAGAGGTTCCTGTCTGCTGGATTTACCCTAAACTCCTGCTTGTGGAAATGTACCAAAGAAATAAATAAAGGGGTGGGGTGGTTATGATGCCAAACATTACATTTAGTGCAATAACTAGAATTTAATATCACAAATAAAACCACAGAATTTGCCCTATTGCACAAACAGCTCCATATTGCAACTACCATACACAAAAAACATGTTTTTGATCTTCACTCACAATGTAAAAGCATTACAGACATGACATTGCTGGGGACCATTAACTATTCAAAACAGCTGTTAGCCGAAAGCCCACTGATGGTGAATACACAGTTTCTCCTCCCCCTTTCTCTCTATTCACCCACGACAGAGAAAGAAATGTGAAAAAGGCGCAGACTGTCAGTCCTATGACCTACATTTGTAACATTTGTGAGAAAGAACATCTATTCCTGCATCCAACCATGGGTAGAGCAACTTCCAATTTAATGTGCAATAAATTTCCAACCCAAAATTTGTATACAAACCAATACATCCTCTGATTGCCACAATGCATAGCAATTTAAGACATAATCAAATAACCTTACCTTCAGAGTTTGCTGTTGACTCCTGTAGATGAATGCCACTGTATTTTGCAACTATATGCAACAACCAAGTTTCCTATTTTAGTTTTGAGATCATAGAAAAAAAAGCTCCTTCACACCATGTAGGGTTAGAATAACATTGAAAACACTGAGATGATGTGTCTTGCTAGTCTGGCAATGTTTGATAGATCCCTTACCAAATGTTTACCATTTATCTGAAAGAATTTGCCAAAGATCTTCAGGGCATTTTTTTAACTTTGCAAACTTCAGCTGAAGCAGCATTAGTCCAGATTGGTTATTTATTTGCTTCATTTGCTTCTATAACAATTGGGTCATAAAACATTGCCTTGATTGCTGAAGCTGCAGAACATTTAAATGTAATTTTAACTTAAGCTCTGCTTGCACATCACAAAACTGTGACAGACAGGATGACAAAAGGTCTCCATCCTTTCCCATCCAAAACAAATCATGTTTTTCATATTTCTATATCCAATTTGTCAAATAATCCTCTGACAGCTGCATACAGTTCTTATGTGATGTTGTTTCTTCCCTGTGGTTTGAGCTTAAGATCATACACGTGGTGCGTGATGTCACACAGGAAAGCAACAGAAAGTGCCCACTCAGTCATCCACAAGAGAATCGTCCTTTAGTGATTCATCTAATCTCAATGTAACATCTTAGTGTCAAACTCTTCACAGAGCAGTTTAAAATTCAAATGGTTCCAGGCACTTGCCCTGATGTAATTAACTACTTGGATTACATTTTTCATCAAACCATTCATAATCTTAAACTTCGCAAACAAGGTTTGCTGCTGCACATTGCAGTAGTACAAAACAAATGCTCTCAGTAAGGAAAACAAAGCTGCGATCCTGTTGAAAGATGTAATTAAATACAGAGGGGCTAAGTGTTGCTCATGCAACACTTAGTCTCCTGTGACTGCTGAGATTTTTTTCTAGGCCACTCTTACACTTTTTCAGTATCTTCAAAGCAACGTTTTTGATCTCTGTATTTGTTGTTCCTTTTTCAAGTGGAACCACATCAGTGAGTTTTTCTGTAATACCAATGGTATTTGCTTAGCTAAAGAGAAAGAATTGTGGCCTATCGATAACATCCAGGCTTTCTTCCATTGCAAGGCTGTCAAACTCCACAGATGACAGATTGTTTGTCCAATTTTCATTCTTGTCTGAAATGTGTGATGCCCTCCAAGGCAGCAAAGAATCTGACAGTTGAAGTAGTTTTCACTTCTCATTGCAAGTCTTCTTTTTTTCAGGAAAGGTGTTGATTGTGATTTTTATTTATTTATTTATTTTTAATTTTTTAGGATGCTTCTGTCATCCATTCACTAGTGATAATGTGGAAGAAGTTTTCTGAGCAGTTCGGTTCTTTTTGATTTTTATTACCGTTTTTACCTAAAGCAGTCCAGTGGACTTTGTGTGTTTATGTTCTGTGAGGGTGCTGCAAAGCCCTTTTATAGTTATCACAAAGCAGACATGCACATGTTCCTCCATCTCTTGGCAGAAAAGATGGAGGAACAGTTCCCATTCCTCTTTAAAATGCCCAGTATTGTTCATTTTGTGTTTTTTACATTCCTTAGTAATTTTTGGCTTGTCATCATCCGCACTTTGTACCTGGGGAGGTGAGCCACAGATGTCATGGATAAACAACTTGAACATTTTGGAGTCTTATGAACACCATGGATACAACCAAGAAATGTATCAGCTGACTAACAGGTCCCCAATGTAATATAAAAGTTACATAATATTACTAAAGTAATTATTCTGTAATCTTCCAAGTACAGGCAACTGCTGGTACATTAGAGTGGTGTTTACATAAAACATCTATGCAAACTTAGACACACAGAAGCAGAAAAAAGTTGGTTGAGGGAGAGAGCAATGTACACAAATACTCTAGCAAGGATTACAGAAAGGGAAAAAATATTTGAATACAGTGACAGATTATCAGGCTACACTGTCTCAGGTGCTACAAGTCCCAGGAGTGATCATTATTGCACAGATAACCTTGGCAGCCTTCTCCTCCTCTGATGTGACACCAGTAGGATTATCTCTCTTCTGACTCTAACTGCATATTGGGGTCTGCCGGTTTATCTGAACAGATTACATCCAGTGGAGCAAAGTTCCCATTTGAAAGGCCAAATGTGTTTCCCTTGTTGATTTCTGTGGGGCACTAGCTTTGATTACAAAAGCCACTTTTCTAACAAAGACTTTGCTACAATTGATGTGAGGTAGTGTCTTAATTGGCAGGTTCCTCAGGATGGAGAAAGGAAGGATGAAAGGGGCTGAAGAGACACAATAAGAAGAATCGAAGAGATTGGATGAGAGGGTCACGGGAGATGGATAGAAGGGGTCGAATGCAAAGATAGAAGATGATCTTTAGGTGAGGAAGAAATCTGTGAATAAGATTGGGGGAAGACATGTCTTGGGAAGCTTTGCCTTGTGTGTTGAAAGGGAGGAAAAAAGATTTGAAAGGGAAAAGGATTATGAGACTTGAGACAAATAGAGGCTGTTGGCAAACCTTTACGGAGCCATTGGAAATTAGATTATGTGAAGCAAAGTCTGTGTTCCTGATTTGAAACCATACTAACTTGGTATAGCAAATAATCTATGCAGTTCAGACATACACACACACACACCTCTGGGAGCAACAAAGAGCATTGTGGTTCAAGGATTCCTAGAAAAGACATCTTTGTCATGTGCAGTTTCACAACGCCAGGATGGAGCCTCAGATTTTTACTATCCAAGTGGTGCTTGATGGGGTTGGGTTCAGTTGCCAGTAAAAGAAACACCAAACCACTTTTGCAGCTGCCATAATTTCAGTCCCTTTTCCAGTAACGTCCTCTGGAGAAAAGCTCATCAGAAAAAAACGCAAATGTGGGCAACATAGATTTTTAATAAATAAACACACTGGAACTTCTGGGTTTCATTTTTTTCCTATTTACAATCATTCAAATGTGTTTGGTATGTTTTATTTCATTTTTATTTTTTATAATTTCTAATTCATCTCCAGTTTAGTTGAAGGACTCCCAGTTTCATTGTACACATCTCCATCACTGTTATCAGTTTTGATGCAGTTGTGTCTATTATTATTTTTTTGGCTTTGTATTATTTGCAATACTTTTGAATGAGCTACACTGTATCTTTTAAGTGGCTTGAGATGACATTTGTCATTATTTGGAGCTACATACATAAAGCTGAACTGAACTGAGTAAAAGCTTCCATCGCAACATTTTGTTTTTCTTTGCTATCAAATACAGTGACATTTAACCAAAAACATCAGGTATAATTACACAGCCTTTGGATATTTTTGTAAACCCTCAAATGTGCAAACGGTATTTTTTCTTAGTGTTGGACACTGGCAGCAGTGTTGTTGAGAGATAACAAATATGGCACAGTCAAACATAAATGATGTTCAAATAGCTTGATAAAAACTACCACTGGTATGGTCAACCTACCGGAGATATCCCCCAAAGTAAATGGATTATCAAATACTTGATGTAACAATATCACAGCCGTTTTGATGTGTTCCTTGCAGCAGTTTTGCAAGCTCACTCAGACTGACGGTGATGCTGGGGTTAACTGACACAGTTGCAAAGTTTCTCGCGGCATAAATTTGGGCTGACTGCTGAAGTCTACAACCAGACCAGTAGTCATAGTCTCTAAATCGTCTTTCTTTAAGTCCAGAACATACAATATTCACCTTTCTAAAAGTAGTAATGCTGTCTTTAGAAATGACACACTATGCTTAAGAAATCACTTTGTTTATCATTCAAAAGTGTATAATGAAAATAGTAAAACCATGTGCAGAGATGACATGTGAAGAGTATTTGTGGTGTGCTTTTGGTATGCTATGCCACAATATCCTGTTATGATTACAAATTGATTGAACCTGTGCAGCAGTACTGTTGAACTGAGTTTGAACATCATCTATTACCCATGGTGAAATGTTAATTTTTAGTTCTTCTGTCATGAACAGGCTGCCTGTCAGAGCGCGCCTGGAGGAGCCTCACAAGTCATGCTTGGTGTGCTATCAGAGGGTGTTGGGACAGAAGTTGTGATAAATCCTGTGTCCTCTCAGAAGGTGCTAATAATTCAAGATGATGTGGCCAAATGTCACAGGACAAATTTCCTGTCCCTTGCGAAGACAGAACCACTAAAGGACTTGATAAATGACTCCGGCTTTCATCTTTTCTCAAAGAATCTCTGTGATATCCTAAAGCATGATCCTTCTGTTGTGGAGGCATCACTGCTCCCAGTATTATTTTGAAAGGAGACTGACATCAGGTGAGCAGGCATAAATGGCTATCCTTGCAAGTGATTTATAGCTGCAGTTTTTAAATCCATGTTAAAAAATAACAGAGAGGGTTTCTTCATGTCAGACAAACTAACGTTATGTTTGGCAATATAGCAGAAATAACTTAGTTGCCCTTGCTGTTTTCACACCTCACAGTGGTCTTGTGTCCATATTGTAAAATTAATCTATCTGTTAAAACGGTCAAAATCTTAATGTTTATAAATTGAACTGTAGTTTGTGTCAGTAAATTAGCCTTAAGCACAAACATTGCTGCCTTGGTTTTAAAGTTAAAGAATGTCTTGTCCGGACTTCGTGCTGCAGATTTTTCAGATTTGCAAATGCACATTTGCTCTGTGATAGCTTTAGAGAAGGCCTTTGCACAAAAGAACAATTACAGATATTATGCATAGTTAATCTTTTGTTAAAAAAGTATTTGTTCTTCTAAAAAGCAGTCACTTTGCTTACTTGCAACCAAGTGCGTGCACCTTCAGTTTGTATAATTGTGTCAGGTTAATAAACCTGACACAATGATTCCTGACCCTGCAAAGCACTTCTTGCAATGACGAACCCACTGACCGTGCCAGATATACATTAGTTGTACTCAAGCTGTCTCACAAACCTTCCTGCAACTCTCTATTGTCTCGTGCTTGAGACATAAATGCTTCCTGTTTGAGAGTTTCCAGACAAAATCAATACCAGTAAGAGTGTTGGCAAAAAAAAAAAAAAGAATCTAGATTTCCATCACTTTGGCCTTTTCTTATCCCCTCAGCCAAATACATCAAAGCCTGGGCTTCTGCACAACAGTCAGACAGGCAGACAAAGTCATCACTCTTTATCTTAAGGATAGATCCCTTATCTCTGTACTGGCCTGACTGGGCTTCAGCTCAGACAAGGTGAGATGGCTCTCACCTAAAGTTATCACAAATTATATGGTTGACATCAAACGTAATGTATGTTTACTGGATTTTATAAGGTCATACTTCAAGATTGCAATTTTTTGTCAAATTACAGAAAATGAAACGACTCTGAATTTCAAAATCACAAAAAAGTGCCAGAAAAACATCACAGTAGGCTGAACATTCTAGCTTGTATGTTTGTCAATTATCTGATCTCTTGATTTAAAAAAGAAAAATCCTCATCTCTGCTACTGCAGATTCCATCTGCTGATAAAATGAAAATTCTTGAGTTATTATTCCCAAATGAAATGCTGAAAGAAAACCAATTATGGTACAAAAAATTAAATTAAAAGTATGTTTTTTTTTTCAAGTGTAGGTTATATCCTTCCCCATGTTACTCTAAATCAGGAAATCTCATCTTTTTCTTTCATTCATATTTTCTTCATTAATTGTTCCAAACCATTAACTCTATCACAATCATGTGTGGGACATTAAGTGTTAAAATTATAGATATCATAGATAGTATTTTAAATGTTTTTTCTGTAGAATCAAGATTATATATATGTACACACACACACACACACACACACACACACACACACACACACACATATATATATATATATATATATA
>JAOWBL010000019.1:6084031-6095723 GCA_028564865.1 Zenarchopterus dispar | reverse complement strand
ATATATATATATATATATATATATATATATATATATATACACACACACATACATAGGTCAGGTGTTGTGTAATTTTTGATTTGGCTCTTTATTTTGTGTAGCTCTTGGGTGAGCGTACATGTGTGTGCATGCATCTAAGCATGCGTGCGTAGCAGAGAAGATAAGAATAAGATTCATCAGCACGTGTCAGAAGTGGGTGTTTTAAAAAAACAGAGGTGCTAGTTTGAGGGTGTTTTCTTGGCTTTATGTACTTCTGAGCTCAACTCTGTGGAGACATCAAAAGGTGGCGGGTCGGAAACCAAGAGGCGAGTTACTCTCAGACAACTGAGAGTCCGGCATTTGTCTGCGGAAACGCCAAAGGGAAAGGAAAAGAAGAAGAGAATGAAAGCGGGGATAGGGGGGCCATGAGGAGGAGGAAGAGTGCTTTCACATGTGGAGGCGGCAGGCAGCTCATGCTGGCTTGTGTTCTTGAAGTAATTTGTGGGCGACTGTAATTGAATGTATGCTGAGATGAACAGGATACCCAGCAAATCCAACTTCCCACACAAGCCAGGGAGTCAGATACGCTGGTGGAGTTTGTCCTGGATTTTTGCCTTTTCCTAATCAGTTGTGTAATTACACACTAGATTACCAAAAAAATAAACAAAAATAAAAATAAAACCTCAGTTCTCTATTGGTTTTGTGCAGAAAATTGCATATCCCAGTCTCTTTAGACCATTACAAAATGTTTATTTCTATTTCACATGCTCCCGGAGTGCTTGAGCTCCTTTGATGATATTGTAGGCTTTACAGACTAATACGTTAATGCCATTTACCTAATATAATATGGTGAGACTAATGTTTGGTGGGATGATCTTGCTCGTGACAAACTGAAAGATGGGTTACACATTTAAAGCCTATATGCTACAGCGTGATAATCTGCTCCGGTTGAAACCTTACTCCCCAAAAGGACCACTTCTTAAGCCCTTGTTCCAAATTTAATTAATAAATTAAGGGTTGAACAAACATTGATTAGTTACTGATTTTTATCATCCTTCCTCTCACTTCAATTTTAGCTGTAAAGAAAAAAAAAGGACTAATGTCTGACAGTGAAACCATAGTGGGATGATGCCAATCTCCTACTAAAGGCTGTTAGCTCGCTGATGTTACTTTATCGCAGTCTGGCTGCCAACTTGTATGTTTCTATGGCAACAACAGTGCTTCCACTTGGTAAGAAGTCATCAAAGCTTGTGGGTTGTGTTTCATAAGCTAAGTCATAAATAAAACACAACAAATTGGAATTAAAATGACTGATGACTTCTACTGGAGCATACAGTGTTGTTTCACAAGCTGACAGTCTGCTGTTGCCAATTGCCCTGCATCGTTAAGGTTTAATGGTCCTATTTTCATGTTGAAATAGACATCCAAATGTTTTGCAGAAGTAGGTGATTTAATCAGAACCACATTCATGGATTGGATGGATTTATAGTTTTGTTTCATCAAATCTTACTTGTTCTTTCTCATTGTCAAAATTCTTATGTCTTTCAAACAAAGTGACATTTTGAAATTCAAATATAGTTCTCATCCTCTTCAACCTTTTCAGTACCATGTTGTCTGCTGCAGTCTCACTCATTAGTGAGTTATACAAATTATATTTGCCTTTTAAAAAAAATCCTCCTCTCATAGTCGCTTAGTTGAGCTGTTATGTCAAGAGCAGAGTGTTTTCTTGATGTAACGCCCACCAATTATTTCCAGTGACATTTCTGTCACTTGAATGTGTGTAAGAGTCAATCAGGTTTAAGTTTATCACAGTTCACTATAGTTTTCCATTACTGCCCTTATTTATTATTATTTATAATCTCTGCGTCTGCAACACGTTTGGCTAATAGCTCCTCATACTACCATCTGAAAAATAATGTAACGTTGAAACTTGAGACGAGATCATGTGGGGAAACGTGTTCCTGCAGCAAAGTGTTTGAGATCTGATTTTCCCTCTTCAAAAATGATGCAGAGTTGGATTTTAACGAGCACAGTATCACTTCTTTTCCTTTTCAGTTCCTCTCACACTGTTTATTTTAGTCAGAGAGATCCAGCAGCCCCGCGCTAATAAATCTGTGAGGCCATTTGCCAATCTCCTTTCTTTCTTTGTACAGCACACAGCCTGCCTACATTATGCCTACCCTCGTCTCTCACATTCCCACACACACATACACACACACACGCACACACACACACACACACACACACACACACACACTATTATCCCCATATAGGAAAAAGGCTGACTCACTGCTGCTTCATTACTCAAGTGAGTTATGAGTGTGTTTACACACACACTGATTGATATTAACCCTCTTTGTTTAAATCTCCTACACCAATAGACAGCATTCCCGGTGCCGGGTTTGTCCAACTGCAGGGCCGTGTTGAGGGAAAGCAAGCTGGGTGGGGCGAACCAACCAAGAAGCTCACAGTGCCCTCTACTGATGACTTATGATGAAATCTTCATCAAATAATAATCTGTTTATCTTTTGCTTCTCTAAACCTGACTGTATCCAAAAATCATATATATAATAGTTCATTTTTGAAGGAAGCATGTTTTTCTTATCTTAACTCACAATTTGTCATTATATGCAGCCAATGAATTTGAGGAAAAACTGCAGTTTACCTTAAATAAGACATTTTTAATTTCCGTCAAACACAGCATTTTAAAAAAAAGCTCAGGAGACATATTAGCCTCAATTCACTGCATTAGAAGTCATATTATTTGTAGAATTTTCATTTTTTAATAGTATTTAACCAATTTGAAATGTAAGTCTTTTCATTCATCTCTCTAGCTACTTTTGTAATTGATATTATATTAACTGAACAATATTAAATCAGCCAACATTTCAGTTCAAGAGATGATAATATGTGATGTCATTTTGAGGGAGCTAAATGGAAAATAGGTGTATCAGGAATCCCTATTGGATTGATGTCATTCAGTCCAAACTTTGTGGTTGGACATAATAACCTCTTGACCCTTGACCTTCTTGATTTAATGTGTTCCGTCAGACCTGAATCGGAGCCAAAGGAGCCATAAATTGTGATTTTTGATTGCAGTGTGAGCTGAACAGCCACTGTCCATGAAAAGGTCATGAGAGTGCAGGTGATGATGAGAACAGGCATATTTCATTGTCACAGTCATGCAGTCATTTGTCTTGTTCCTTAAAAACTTGAAAACCGAAACAAGAGTTACCACATCTGTAACAAACAGAACAATGTTACAGGACAAAAAACAACGAAATTGGATGGTTGATATTACTGATACTACTTTATTTAACTGATATTGTTTTATTTAACTCTTTTTATGTAGCCCTTTGGTTTTACTAAATATTTTATCTTGCACGGAAAAGGAAAGCCGCCAAAGTTTCATTGTACGTTTACAACGACAATATAAGCATTTATATTTGCATAAAGTCTAAGCTACCTACTGTAAAGTTACTTCCAATATTATGATATAGTCAGGTGTGAAAAGAAAGAATTTAAGTTTTTACACATTGGGAGACATAAGAAAGATTACCTGGTTCTTGCCAGATTGAAAGAAATTAGAGAACCACATCACAAGAAATATTACAAGATATCATTAATTTATTTCATAAAACCAAATTGCAGAAGCTGAGTGATTATTTATGGGCTCTTATAAGACACACTGCTCCTGCAAAACATGTAGCAAGGGCTCTACTAGAGTCATTAAAGGACATAAATCCAAAAGTGGATGGATGCAAGAAATAAAGTCACACCTTTGGGGTGAGGAAGACATCCAAAGTGTGTTTTTTTTTTTTTTTTGCAATTTGTTTATTTTAAAGGCGTTGGATCGGTGTAAGCAGTACAGTTTTAGAGGGAGATAATGTGGGCTTGGAGTCATGCATCAGACAATGCTCTTTAACATACAAACAAGAATGTGAATGGAATACTATATATGTAGCTAATATAGACACTTTCATTGGAACATTAACTTATTTTGATTCTGACTAATAGTTAGGATAATATTGTGCACTTTAGTAGTCACTGACTCTTTATTTGGGACCATACAAAGGTAATGGCTTGAATCTTTAGTATATAGAAAAACTGTAATCTTTATTTTCTGTCTTTGATATCCTGTAGTTGGATGTGACCGAGTGCCAGCATTCCAAGTTCTGGGTTGAAGCCAACCTGGAACTAAGAAACATTGCAGTTCCTCGACCAACCACAAGGGAATGGATCCAAAAACGAGTCAATCACCATTGAACACCCTGGTTAAAATGTGCAACTTTGCAGCAAAAATAAACATATTTACATCTTGGTTCAAAAATAGTTTTTAGTCTTCACTCCACAGTTTAATTTCACATCTATTTGTACCATATCTGGTAAAATTATATAAAGCAAATGATATATGTAGGGTTTGGACATCTTTTTTTTAAAATTGAATTGAATTTTATTCTATTTTTTGTGCTGTTAGTTGTATTAACAGGGTTAGTTTGGAAGAGTCAGAGGATGAAGCTTAGCTACGCACCAGGTAGCCTGTGCTAACCGTGTGTTGACTAAATGTGACAGTCATTTCTAATACCACCACCAAAGTGACATTTGAAATGATTGCCAGCAGCTCCACAGCTTCTCCTGTGTGGCTCGACTAAAAGACCTGGGAGCCATGGCTGATCATTTCAGGATTCTCCCAAGAAGAAGTCTGATGCAATAATTTAGCAGAGAGTACTGTTAAACCACATCATTTAATTAAATATGTTCACCTCTTCTCAAATGTAATGTGACCAGAAGACACTTAAGATTTAAAAAAAAATCCCCACCACTTTAAGAGAGGTTAAGTCGCTTTTACAACACATTTTAAGATTTATTCCTGATTTGTCTCTTGCAGTCACTCTCATTTTCTCTTCCATCATTACTTTCTTAAGTCTCGGCGGGCTTTGCCATGATGTTTATTGTAGTTCTGTGAGCTATTTGTGTCATGGCAGATTTGTGAGGTAGTTCAATTAAACGATATGCATTGTTGCAAAAGACAACCATAATGGGAATCTGAAGTTACATTGGTCTAAAATCAGAGACGGTAGACTGGGAGACTTAGACAACACCTATAAAAACAAAGCAAATGAAGTTGAAACTGCATAGCTCTTGCCATGTCCGTGACCGGGTAATTCAGAGAAAAAAACAAGCAAACTTTGTTACAACCTCCTTGTTGCATGTTGGTAAATTATAAGCAAGAATTATATGCTAATTAAGTTGAAAATCTTGTGGAGTAAACTGTGTCCATGTGTAGGTTGAGCTTCATACTCACTAACCTTATTACTCCTAGAAATGATGTGGCTGCAGTGGTTTTCTGGAGGTTACGAGCACTTAAACGCTTTATCTTCAGCATCTGATTTCATCAAGTTCTGCAGTGTTCTGCAAGTCACAGTTTTTCAAGACAAGCAAGTGTAGCCATTTTTTCTGATTGACTGGATGTTTTTGCCTTCATCTATTTAGTTGGTTAGTTCAGTATGTGGTTTAGGACACTAATTTCAAGCGGATGCATTTGCTGATGTTAAACTGAAGAAGTTACAGTGGGCTTTATGTAAATACTACTGGACCAACTTTAAGTCAACTAAATATGGTATTCCTATATATCCCATATTTTAAAATATATGTGATTCATTTACAACCAGACAGGAAATAAAATGAAGGCATCACCAAAGAAAAGCAAGGAACACCAGTGTATCAGCCTCTTCTCACAAAATATTCTCAAGAAGCCCACCAACCCCTCATTCTCGACCAAGGGCACCAAATTCAAATGCAAAAGAAAACAAATAGGATTACTACGCTCAGAGAGCTTCTACCTATCAATTAGAAAAGGGCAGAATGTCCACTGGCAAAGAGGCAATCATGCTTCACTTGTCCACAAGTGTCCACACAAGTGAGTACATGTCTGAGTACCTCTCACCTGTGTGATTTCACCGTGAAGGGTGCTTCAGTCAAATGGTGCTCATTCCCGCTGTTCAGCTCACTCAGAGCCTCATTTGACTGAACACTTGGCTGCCTGAACAGGTGGTGACATCGAAAGCCAAACCAGCCATCTAGCCCTCCTCTGAGTCTCCCACCATACACCACATGGAGGCTTTGACAATATGAAGCGGGCTCATCATCACAACTTTTAAATTTATGTAGGATTTTTAAAAAAGTATGCTTTTCTCATATTGTTTAAATTCTCTTTATTTGTACCGCACTGAAATGTCCTGTTTTTCTACAGATTTCCCAACTTGCTAGATCCGTCCTGGATATGTTGTCTTCTTTATATTTGTTTTTCTTTTCTTGTGAACTTTCCAGTGATAAAAGGGAAAGAAGTAGATCATTTTTCATTGCTGGTAATTGTAAAAAAGAGGAGTTTAATCAACCCCCCACCGTCCCTCAAAAAAAATTTAAAAAAATAAAAACACAATCCACAAAAAAAGAAGAGTCTTTGAAAACTGAGAAAGATCAATATAAATTGTTAACATTACAGTTTGTTTAAGTCATTTTTTGACAACATTCTAACATTACCCCCAGAATACACGATTCAGTGAAGGCACTAAATATAACCTGGTGTAATCCATCTTTCTGTCTACAAACTAATAAGGGGGGATTATTAAAAATCACACTGCCACACAGAGTAAGCTGGCTATTGTTGGAGTGTGTTGACAAGCTCGGCTCCTTCACTCTGTGGGTGGTCTGTTTTGTGTTGCTGATGATTGTATTGAGGCCTATAAATTCTCAAAGGTTTCCAGAGAGAGCCACGTGATTAAAACAGGAATAAGTGCAAGAAAATAAAAATAGTGAAAAAAACAGCCCTTTTTTGGAAACAGAAAACCATGAAAAACACATTAAAAATATTCTTTTGCATTTGACAACACAAAAGGGTAGTCTAATAATTGAGAGGGATAAAAAGCTGCTCTAAGTGAAAATACAGTCAAAGCAAAACATTTGCAATTCTAAATTTTTTTTTTCAATTTTCTGTCGGCCTATCTTTCCCAGAGCATGAAATTAAACCTTGCACATTGAGAAGTGCATGGTATGGTGGCATATACATACACGGTTGTTCTTGTGAAGTGGGAAGTGTTAAGGATTACAGCAATAAAAGGCCACCTTACCAGTGAACATAACCGAGCAAAGGCAGGAGCTGCCTTGGCCTTCTGTGGAGAGTAAATTACTTCAAAAAAGGTCATGGGTTGACATTTATCGTGAAAAACTATATAAACAGCCCCTAAGATGATGAAAACTGGATCTAGCTTTATCAGTGAGGATCTAAAAAACAAAACAAGCAGGGCTTTGAACTTGAGCTTGGCCTCTTTGTTATTTTGCCACTTGATTGAACACAAATGTTTATCAGACTTCTAAGACAAAATAACTGTATCTTGTGACTGCTGTCATTTTGTCCTGAGGAAACACTGGCATAAAAGCTCTGTAATTGATGATTTAGACATAATAACGGAAACCATTCTGAGGCTGTCAGACTGTCAAACCCTGCAGAGTCTTCAAGAATGACAAGATAAGAATATTTACTGCATAATTAAAACGTCTGCTCCCATATGGATTCCTTTTAACCTTGTCTGTGTTCTACAAAGCAGTTTTCAATGTTTCCCACCCATGCACGTGTTTGTGTGTGTGTGTGTGTGTGTGTATGTATATATATTTATATATATCACACATCGATCAAGAATTTAGGGTCAATGTGGACATAACCGAGGACATTGACACATGCAGATTTAACTTCTGAGCAACAGATTGGAGGGCAAATTACCTATTAAACCACAATTTACAAGTGCTCATGTCATTGAGCTTTTTGGATGCTTGAGAGCATTTTCCTAAACCATGCATGACCAGAACATAAGAATAGCCTGCTTGAGCTTAGATTTTCATCCTAGAAAAGATTAGCATATGTGGTATCTTGTCCCTGTTCTATTTATAAAACAGATTAATTTCACAATGTTAGATTTCTTTATCATGTTTTGTGTCATCGATGAAATTTTCCATCTTTCTGTTTTCTATGCCCTGAGAGTCTTCCTGTTATGAGGAAACAGTTTTTCCCATCACACTTTTGTGGTCCATTTGGGGGTTGTTACTACTGAATTTGTGTTTTTGTTTTCCTCCTAAAAGAGAGGAAGACAGTACAAGGACATATTTTGTGTTTCTAGGGAGTTCACAGAGGATTGACATGAAGGCCAACATAATTGCTAACACTGGCCAGCTTTTGGATACATGTTTGAGGTAATCACTTCATCATAGGTAAGTCAGATTGGTTGTAATGTTAGACGTTAAAGTCAAAGTAACTGTAGATGTTGGAATGTGATGCCACACCATTTATCCACTTTGATGGAGGCAGATTGAATTGATATTTCAATTACATCTCAGTGAATGAAAGTTTTTCTATAAAATGCTGGTGATTGTGGTTCAGCAACAACCTTGTATAGTTGTTTGCCTGACAGTCTCTATTTGAGCAAAAATTTTGTCTTATTTTAAATCTTTTATATGAACAAAAGTTTTGGTGACCTCCATTAAAATTCAATTTATTTGGTTTTCACCCAAAAAGGGGTAGGAACATTGGACAAAGGCAAAGTATCCAGATGTGCTGTTATTGGACAACTGTGTTTTGAGTGATTATTTTAGAAAATCATGTTTTATAAACACAGTTTACAGAATTCAGTGGTCTTGTGAAAGGGATTTTTTTTTTTTTTTTGAGTATGGTTAGTTTCACTACTGTTCTTTTTCAAAATTACCAGTGATATGAAGAAAACATTTTCACCACAGTGACAAAAAAATAAAAAATAGAGGCCAAATATGGGCAGTCCTAAATTGCCTAATACTAAAAACCAGTGTATGTCAAAGTGTTTTATAGGTCTTAGTACATTTGATATTGTAGGATGTAGCGATTATATTGAACTATGGAGAAACAAAGCCAGCACTTTGTCCAATCTAATGGGTTCATACTGAAGTTCTATGTACTGCTTTTGGTCTATATACAATGCATACATTTCTGAGAGTTTGGTGTCATCAACATAATCAAAACTTTCTGAAACAAATGTATACAGTGAAATAAAATGAGGTTATTTTGTCAGTAAATGTTGGAATGGTATAAAAGAAAAAAAAACAGAAATGTGAAGGGGTGGATTTTGTTTAAAACTCTCTTAAAAACAGACATTGTTATGGGTTCTACTTGTATAATATCCTACACATAACCATTTGCTACAAAGAGAGAAGAGCCCATTTCTGGAGCAAATCCCCACATTACTGATTTTTTTTTAAAAATTAATTAATTAATTTATTTATTTTTGTGGCTGTAGTGGCCTTTATTTTGAAAGTGGCTAGACAGGAAACAGGTAAAGAGAGAGGGTAAGACAAACATTAAACAGTGACCTCCATGAGGCTGATTGGCACTTTTTATGTTGCGCCTGCTCAACTCACATTACTGATTTTTGCTCTTGGATAGCTTACTTTTATGAGTCTGTCTATTGCAAGTTTGTTGAGAGCTATTCGTTTACTGATTATGTTAGTGAGAGCACTTGTCACCCCACCAAGAAGAGAAAAATTTTAAAAAAGTAACTTAAAAAAAGACAACTTCAGTTTGATTGACGGTCTCCGGTGTTGTTATGTTGTTGTTGTTGTTACATCCAAACAAGCAACTAAAAAGTTCAAACTGAAAAATTAAAGATGGAGTCAGTCGTGTGTGAGACGGTTTAATCCCGTGCTTGTGTGTACGTTCGTACTTTGTGTGTATGTTCCACAGCCGGCTAAGCAGAGCGGTGGTGGTCAGACTTCTGCCTGGAATCACAAAGCCAAAAACAGATAAAAGAGCAACTCAATTCCACAACAGTGCTTGGTCCTGAGCCAAACGGTGGCTTCCAGGAGGCTTTTAAGCCTCTTACAGGACTGGCTTCCTTCACCACCTCGCACACTTTCTCTCCTCAGAGTTTTTATTTCTCTTTCCTTCTCCTTTCAAACCTTTCTCCATTCATCCATTTCTTGCTTGAAACAGTGTCCACAGCAAGCATGAACATAAACGCAGGAAGCCAAGCATGATGGAGATAGTGGATTTAGAAGAAGAAATTACTGAAAATCAATCAAATAAAACTTTACAGGAGTCGCGGAGGGGACGTAAAGGAGGGCCTTGAGGCCCCAAAACATAATTATGAGTGAGGAAAATCGTCACAAAGTTGTGGCATCGATGAGTGAACTTGTTCAACTTAAATTTAACTAAGTTGTATCTTTCGGGAGTTTCTGGCTGTCTGTGATCATTTCAGGGACGAGTACACAGCTAAAATTTGGCAGCATCACAGCTTTCTACCATTCAGACATGCCAGAAGAGATGTGTGTGCATGTAAGAGTGTGTTTGTCCCCTCATAAAACGCACAGGCTTTTCCCATGCTGAAGTTGTGTTTGCGATTAAAGATGGCATGAGTGTCATCTGTCTCTTTTGTCAGCATCTAGCGCTGATTGCAATCCTCCATCCGCCCAGGCAGAGCAAGTGATTGCGTCGCAGTCGCTTGTCTTTGCACCGCCAGCCCAGATCAAAGTCCTCGGCGGTTTTGGGCCTTGTCACATTTAATAACATTGGCCCTAAAGATTTTTAACTGACTGCGCAAGCCATAAATCCTCCCACCCAACAATTATTGATTAAATGCTTTCTCCTTAATAATGAAAAGGCATAAATCTCCCTCTTCATAGAAGACGTGGAATTTAATCTGATCAGAGAGTTGCATACTTGCATCCCACATGGTTTCTTTAGTGAGTTCAATAAAAGGAGGTAAGTATAACAGGAGATTAATAGAGAAAAGCAACAAAGAAATGGAAAGCAATTTGCAAAGCAAGGAGAATGGAGGGGAAATGAAGGAGAAGATGCATCTGTTACCTACACTGCTGGTGTCCCTGGGTAATTTACTTGCAGATTACCACAAACACAAAGTATGTTATTGATTCTAGGCTCTTATTTATCCTTAAGAAACAAAACAATACATTGGTATTTTGGAATAAGTGGGGAATATGAGAAGGAACAGTTTCTCTTAAAGGAAGATATTTCAGGTGCAAGTATCTGGCAATCACACCGCTTATCAAAGCCTTTTTTTACATTGCAAAATTACCATAATTAAAGGCCATGTGCACCTGGGGTAAGCCCACACAGGTGCTTTCATTTATTTCCACTAAGCTGTTACCATCTCCGTTTAAAACTAAACCAGTACAAATGTGCTTTAAAAATAAGTATTAGATGTTACTTCTCTAAGCTCTGACTGACAGTCAGAAAGCTTTCAGTTTTCTCTATGAATCTTTTTTTTTCAGCATTTTTGTGTGGTTTCAGTCTGCTCTAAATTTGGACACCTCTAATACATACACTAGTGACTTTTGGATATGCTTGCTTCTTTATTAGGATTTGAAGTGTCACAGAAAGTTTTGATGTGTGCCATGCAGTCGTTGATTGACAGCTGTGGTCGACGGGGCTCCTACTTAGTTTGACTCATGAACTCGCAATGTGCCCAACTTCTGGAGCCTCTATTTAAATGTTGGAAGAAATCACTTGATTTGGCTAAGAAGGGCTCCTGCACAGACATGGATAAGACCACTCCAATGTTTGTATGAGTTTGGCTCTCCTGAGAGGGGCAGCTGCTGAAGACTGGTTTGGGTTCCATTTGCATGGTCTGATGTGCAGCCGTTCATGGGAGACTTTTTGATTGCATGATGTTAT
>JAOWBL010000019.1:6066669-6083931 GCA_028564865.1 Zenarchopterus dispar | reverse complement strand
TTTACAGTCAATCCTGCTGCTTGGTGCAGGCTACAAGAATGCTACTGCTTCGCTTTGTTTTGAAGCTTTTATGTCTTAATTTGGTTTTGTCCCAGTTTGGCTTTGCCTCATCTGCATTTTTCTTTGAGTTTACTTTATTTTGCTTTGTCAGAGTAGACCACTGATTTAGGCTCAACCTCCTTTGTGTTGCCCATATATTTTTCTTTCCGTCATCCTGCAGTATAGAAGCTCTGACTCACTCATAAATACAATTTCTTTTGTATTTTTTTTAACTATCTGAGTCGTAATTGCACACAAATACTAGTTGCGGAGTCATCATAGTTGATGCGTATGGGGTTTCTGCAGTACATAATTCTAACTTCAGACTGATTTCTGTGTGAAAGTATGTCTGCATGGATGCAAGAGGGAGAAGAATTATCTCCTGTTGGCAGTTAACTTTTTTTTCCTGTGCCTTTTTTTCAGAATGTGATAAAATTTCAAATTAAATGTTAACTTTAGATATTGTATTTTATTGTGCCACTGGCAAGAAGTCTTTTGTTACAAATGCTGATCGCCAATATGCTTTAACATTTAGTAAACTATCACCAGATTTTTCTTCTTTTTCCTTGTTTATTTTGGTGATTTAGTTTTCTGTTTGATTTGCAGGAGTTGAAGGCTTCCATGGTGGTTTCTCCCTCTGTGGGCTAGTAGTTCAAAGTATTTACTGTTTGTCTAACTTCCATTTCAGTTATATTTCTTACTTTGTTTGGTCATCTTTAGCAAATATTTATTCTTTCTCTGAGATTCCAAATGGTGTTCACATACTTTATTTAATCTAATCACTTTCAGCTACCCAGCTTAAGCAACAGAAATGGTGCTTCTTGATGCTGCAATCACGTATTTGAACTGTTAGTTTCTGTACAACACAATGTTGTAAACCAATAAGCGTCCAAATTACATACAGCTTTTAGCTAATAATAGAGACCGGAGATAGATAACATTTCCCAAAAGTAGTCAAATATTGCTTCAAATTCCAAAACTGATATTTTACCATTAAACATCATCCCTTTGCGCTGCTTTAATAATAATGGCTATTGTGTAATTGGCGAGTTGCATATTGTTCCAGCCAGAGCGAATCCAGTGCAGAGCAGCAAAATTGCCGGAGAAAAGCCTTTTTCTGCCCATAACTTCAATCCCCCAAACTTTGCTGCAGATGATCTCATTACCGTCTTACCAACTTGTGGGACAAATTGTCCAGATAAGTCGATTCCTAGTGGTAGGAGAGGCACTGTGAAGCATCACCAGACATTTTAAAAGGCTCCTGTCTCATCCGGGTGAGTGCTTCAACAAATAAGGAGGAAAGGACCGATGGTGGAAAGAGATGAAGGTGAAGACGGAGGTGGCGAAGGGGGGGGGAATCAGCCGGGTGGAATGGAAACCTTGTCGAAGGTTAATGAGCAGAAAGATAATGTTTTAGCTTCAAATCCGACCCTGTCGCCATCTGGAACCCTGGAAAAAGGAATTTCTGAGGGAGCAGAGTGGAAGATGGCGACGTGTATGAATTTAAGTTTGCACGTAAATACACTCCTGCGTGTGTGTTTCTGTCCATGTTAACTTTGTGTTAACAACACTGTTGTCTGCAGGCTTTTTGTAAATATATATACACTTAAAAATATATTGCATCACAAAGGGATGTTCTTGTATTGCAAGATTAACAAAGGTTTATCCTAAGCTGGGATGTATTTCACATGTTAAATGACAGAGATGGTGTATTTTCAACACAAAATGTGTCCAGCAGCAAGCAGTACTGTCAGATATATTTAATGTTTTACAATTTTTCTGCATTTCCAATCAGCTGTGCTGTAAATTTAACCAGCAGGCTTGTGCACTCTCAGATAACTACAGGCATGAACAGTATAACATGCTTGCCATATTTTGTTTTCACAGCGCCTCCTGCCGCAAACGCAGTTGGACATCATGTTCCTGAACATTCATTCTGTTGGTTTCCTTTGTCCTGTGCTGTGGGTTTGTCATAACAGCTTTTATTTGTTCAGTCAGAAGCCCAGGTTGTACAATTGTCACACAACTACCATGTGCCATGCTGACAGATTTATCTGTGAGAAAACAAAGAAACGAGAACAGCAAAAAAAAAAAAAAAAGAAAAGAAAAAGGTTTGCTTAGGTGTTGTATATCTACTCAGGAATAAGAAGCAGTTGTTGGATCTGCAGTAGCAATAATGTGTTTCAGAATAAATGGTTACCAGTCATTTCACATTTCTGGAAACCAGAAAAATGTAAAGTTTACATCCTTGCATATGAAAAATAGGTATCACACAAACATGGCCTCAATTGGAGGTAGGCAGGGGCGGTGGGTGGTTCTAACACATATGTTTTCAGCTGACAGACCTGCTTTCTACTCCTGCAGGCGACTGCTCTTGTCAGCCTGTGGTAAATCATGTTGCTGGTGTTTTTCATCCTTCTTCACTCTTTTTTTCTCCCCTTGGTTGAACTATAAAATAAACTACCTGGTTAGTGTTTAGAAAAGTACATGGCTTGGCTTTAAATACCAGCCTATTAACTGGTAAACAACGCATGTTGACATGGTGTGAAATCCCTTTAAATGAAATAACAGTAACTGTATTTATTTATCATTGCATTTATTTCTCATTTCCAGAAATGTAAAATGTATATCAACATTTATTTCCTTCAAGACTGGTTGTTACAGCAGGTGGAAGCGAGGTAGTTTTCATGTTATGTATAAAAGTGGAGCGTCTCACCGTCTTGTCTACTTGTCCTCAACATTTACATGTTCTTGGCCTTTTTCAGAGCAATTCATAAACCTCCACAGCAGCAAGGTCCCTCAGAGATGCTCCTGACCCTCACAAGCCTCTAACTTATGCATTCACTTGTAAATTCTCTGTGATGAATGGTTTAACTGCACCAGCTTTGTTGTCTGGTTTGCTCAGCAGCACCAGGTAATTGTGTGTTTCTGACCATGTTCTACGTTCTGCTGCTTTGTTGATTTTTTTTCTCCCCCCCACTTGGAATTTAAGATTAACCTCCTTATCTAATTGCTTTGTCGTCCTCTCTAAGCTCCATTAGTGGTTTATTGAACTCTGCTTAATGCCTTGCATCCTCAATATCCTCACTTAATTTTGTACATTGCAACTGTTTGCTCAATGTTATTAGCCTTGTTGTTGATTAATGCATTTTTAGAAAACTAGATATCAGCTTTTACTTTGAATATTTGTCTTGACTTGCTTGTGGCACTAATTATTAAGCATTGACTAATTTCATCTGGTTTATTGGGTAGCAGGTGTTATAATCAGAGAACATTTGTGAGGTTTTTTGACATTACAGAAATAATTTTACTTTAGCTCAAAACGTCGTACTGTTTATCCTGCTCAAATGGAGAATCAAATCACTGCATCAATTATATCAGTCAGTTATTCAAACACTGGTCACTTTTTAATGTTCCTTAGAACTTTTCTGAAACATGATTCACCAGATTTATTTAGTAGAAAAGAAACTGCAGCACAGTCTGATCCTGTTTTAGTGCCTGCTTTTAATGTGTATTACAAAGTATGGTAAGCAATTTCTTGATGACATCACATCTGCTGATATCTAAACAGAACACCAAGAAAAACCAGAGCTGTTTTGGTTTTGATTTGGTTTTTCCTTTTTTTTTAAGCATACTCACAAAATTGGTAGGTAGCAAATGGTGAGGAGATATTTGCCCAACACAGGTTTCCAAAACATGGCAGCACGGTGGCTTAGTGCTTAGAACTTGCCTCACAGCAAGCAGGTTCCTGGTTTGAATCCCAGGTCTCACAGGAGTCTTTCTGTGTGGAGCTTGAGTAGGTTTCCTCCGGGTTGCAGGGATCTGCTGGTTTCCTCCCACAGTCTGAAAAACTTGTATGTTTGTATGTGTTGCAGATAAGGCATCTGTCGTGGAATCGGGCCACTTCGATGTGCAGGCTATGATCTGCTGTGGCGACCCCTTCAAGAGGAATTAAGCTGAAATGGCTGATGACATTTGAAACCACATTTTATCAACAAAGTACATGTGGAAATTGAGGTGTAATCACATGGAAAACATGAGATTGACTAATCTACAGAGAGAGTTGAATATAACTCTGGAAAAAAAAATTTAAAGCATGAAAAAGTTAGCTCTGTTGCCTCACAGCAAGAAACAGGAATCCCTGCATTTTTTCTGTGTGAATTCTTCAGGTACTCCACCTTCCTTCCACAGTCAATGTATGGAGGGTTCATTGATTAGTCTAAATTACTCACAGGCCTGAGTGTGTGTAGTTTTTGTTTGCCTTTATGTGACCCTGCAATGGAATAGCGGTCTCACCAGAGTGACAAGAGTATTTGCCCAATGAGAACTGGGATACGTTCCAGCAGATCCCTGCAACCCCAACTGGAAATAAACAGGTTTAGGCAATAAATGGATAGATGGATGGACGTAGATTCCTGCTCATATTATGCTACTGTGCATCCCGTGTTTCTGTGGTTTTCCCCTTTGGGACTCCTTTCTTTACATTGACCTCACCTGATACTTTGGTCTCTCTTTGACCGTAGCTTGATTAGAGATTCCCCTGACTGCTCCAGTTATTAAGCTTGTCTGTCAGCCATTTCAAAGCTTTGGTGATGCATTAGTGGGCATCTATAAGCCCACGAGTTATTCACACATAACAATCAAGTGCAGGTAATCAAGTCTGAAAGTGCCCTAGCTGTCAAAATCCCCTCTGTCTTTAAAATGTTGAGTTTAGTTTGAGAGCCTTTAACAATAGCAGCCTGCTGAACATCCAGGAAGATGGAGATGGAAGCCTTTGACCACATCTATTATCTATCATCCATCTATTGGGGCTTGAAATATTTAAATCAGATGGCTAATGACAACTTTGTACCTTCATGATTAGCTAGGGTTTGCTCCCAGCATTTTGACTGACAGTGCATCACAGAGCTGACACCAAAGGACGTCTGATTTGTGTTTCAAAGAGCTATCATTTCTGATCGGACAGATTGGTTGAAATTTATGAAGGCAGTGGCTTTACAGAAATAGCTTCTCCCAAAATGGTGCTCTTGCCAAACTGCTTGGATAGGAAAAGACTGGAAAGCAGACGGATCAAGCGCCTCGCTCACTTTTGGCTCTCAGGAGCCTGAACAGCCATTTTGATCACAACCTTTAACCAGTAATAACGATCACTAAAAGTGATGTCTGGAAAGCCAGGAATGGTTTACATAAGTCACTGATTTTTACCCATCCAGAGAAGAACAAACTTCATAAAACGCTGACACTCCAGACACACACACAGTGGGGTGAAAAGATGGAGTCAGACAGCTGAGGGAGAAAAACACAAAGAATTGATCGTGTGTTCAGCAGGGGACTGGATATGTGGAAACACAACAGAAAATGAGAAGGTGGAAAATTGGACAATCAAACACACACAAACAGAAAGCAAACAATTTTAGAGGGTTGTACAGACATCTAATCAATTTGATTTCCCTCATTCTCAACTGAGGCCTCATCCATACATGTACACTCACAAGTGCAGCAATGACAGCAGTGTACATTATGGATACTGTGATCTAAGGAAACATCTCAGACATCTCCAGCATGTTAATATTGAATAATCACTCCCTCATTCCTCTCTCCAACCCCCCACCCCCCACTCTGTCTCGCTCTCTGACTGTCCGATTTATTGACAGTGTGAAAATCAAGGCTGCTAAGAAAACAAATTAGAGGGTGGGAAAAGGAACACTTCCCCTGTGGGTGAAGGGACTTCAATTATGACGAAGAGTCATGTTTGGTAAAAACAAAATAAATAAATAATCGTAATCATAAAAAAAGGAGGAGGGGGGGACAACAATAAAAGTTGTCTGGCGGATTTGCCGCTCGCTTTTCCCCCAAGAATCAATTTGTCATATTCAGGAGCATATGTATATGAGAAGCAATCTATTTCACACTCTGAAAGAATTACTCATTTCCAATCTTCCTTGTTGACATTTGAGCCGTAGGGGTGGAGGCAGTGTTTGTTTGTTATTGTGTGTGTGTGGTGGTGGTGTTGGTGGGGGGGAGGGGGGGGGGTAAGCTAGAGAGCGAGAAAAAGAAATGCTGTGTTCTTTCGTCAGTTGCTTCTCTACTTTTATTTCTATCATTTTTTTCTTTTTCAGCCACTGTCAGACACACTGGCACATCCTCTTCCACAGACGCTGTCCTTTGTCCACTCTAATATGTTGTACAGGAGTATAATTCAGTGATATGAAGATCAAATGTACTGAAAAGTAAAGAAATCCCCCTTTCAATCATTTAGAAAAATGTTCAGCTCTGCATCAAGTTAAGCATTTCTATCTATTTATTCAAGTATACAGGAGTGAAAATGTGCTTGCACATCCACAAAAATGGAAGATTTAAGTTCCTCCAGGGCACATGCTTTGCTTATTTTTAGACTAGATGGATTGTTTATATTGGGCAACATGGGAGTGTGGTGGTTAGCACTGTTGCTTCATGGCAAGAAGGTTCCCAGTTTAAATCTTGATTAGTGTCTTATTCTGCAAATTTATTTTTGTAATGGGACAGAAACATTGCCTGAACATGATGCCACAGTCCGATGTTTACGCCAGCAAAACTCAGCAACAAACTCAGCCAGATGGAGGCTGTTCTGCAGGCGTAGATGTAGTAGGTTCACCTATGTTTGGTGTAGAAATGTGTCTAAATATTGATGACTTGGAGTCTAACAGGGGTGAGACACCCCTGTTTTGTGGAAATCTTTGGTCTAGTTTCTTGGCTAGAAGCCTAGGTTAGAGCCATGTCAATAGTTGAGAGCAGGGAAGGAAACTTCATGTTGAGCCATTTGCAATGTTGGTTAGCAAATAACTGACTTGGTTAGGCTTAATTGTGGAACTACCTAAATGTTTCAAATTTAAGTATAGCTGAGCTCAAAACTGAAACTTATTGAAGTGTCACAACAGGGATGTGCCTTCTAACCTCCAGTTTAACGTTGAAGCTAAAATGGGACCCCTAGAGGAACAAGACCAAAGCCTGGAAGGGAAAAACAGAAAAATGGTCCCCCGTATAGGTTTGTCCAGTTATTTAATATTGCCCTGCGTATACTACCCACTTGGGTTTCCTTACATACTTGGTATTAGGCCCAAATGGTACCCAGATAAGACACCTGTTTTTAACCTATGTGGCTGAGAATACCCTGTGACCCAGAAATTGATTCAACAGGTCTAGAAAATGGATGGATGGATGTGCCTGAGAATAACCACTATAAGCAATTCATATGGGGCCAACATGAAACCCAGTTCCACATGAGGCCCCATTTTCAGTACATTTATATCTCAGATTTATGAGATATAAAATTGAATACCAATAAGAGTCTCTACGAGCTACTACAATCTATTACATGATAATGCAGATGAACAAAGAGGTAAATATAGTTCCATCCATCCATTTTCTACACCCGCTGAATCCGTTACTGGGTCATGGGGGTCTGCTGAAGCCAATCCCAGCCCATTGCAGGCGAGAGCCAGGGGTACACCCTGGACAGGTCACCAGTCCATCGCAGGTAAATATAGTTAGTAAGTTGAATATAGTTAAAAGCTTAAAAATACAATATTTGCCCATCTATTGTGGTAGTTATGTCCCAGAACCCTCCAAGACAGGTGAAAATCCATGATATAGCGAGACCATATAGAAAATATTTAATTTTATAGTTTAACACTAGAACAGCTGAGGCAGTCTCATGGACTGTTAGGAGCTTTATTATGTGAATAATTTTGTCAAAACAAAGTCTACAGGTCTGTCACTCCCTGACTTTTCCTAAATATGTGTATTTTATATTTTCTGAAGTTTTGAACATATTAAAATCAAATACACATGAGTTTTGAGTTCTTATTCCTCCGACAGCCACAGCGGTCATGTAGACCTCCATCATTTACACCGTAGGTGGTCCAGCTCCAGAGTTATTGCTACATTGGAGATTGTTACATTTCATTTTTGAGGGGATATTTTCTCGGGTCAGTGCATTTTTCTCTCCTCATTTTATCCTTGTTTCCTCATATTATGGTGCGTATCATGATCTAAAGAGGGAAAGAAAGAGAAAAAAAACTGCTGATCAGATTTGGAAAGCTAGCAAACACATACACAAGAATAAATGTGGATAGACGAAAAATAAAAAGACTGAAATGAGTCGGGGAGTGATGGAAAAGGTTAGGACGTCAGTGATGAGGACTGGATTGATGAGAAACTCTCCAATTCTGAGTTGGTCAAAAAAAGTCAGCTGACACAGCTGTTAGACCTACAATGTCCATGCAAGGTAGGGAGGGTTTATACACAAACATTATTTTGTGAATACAAATTGAGTTCATAGCCTAAATTTCTGAAATTACTAAATAACTAATTAAATAATGAATAAAGAATTATTCATTATTTCAGGGGGGTAGGATGGACGGGGGCTCAACATGGATGATTCGGGTGGGGGCACGCTGGGGTGGGGGGCTGTGGTGGTCGAGCTTGGGGTGGCCTCCGTTGGCTTGATCCTCTGGCACCTCCCTTACACACTTGGTAAGGGGGTGTGGCGGCCCGGGGGATGAGTGGCTGATGTGGGGGGGCCCTGGACTCAATCCTTCGGGTCTGCCTCCTCCTTTCGGCCTCCCGCCGGCGGGGCGAGGGGGGCGGTGCGCCTGCCTCCCCCGCTGGACGGTGGGGGTGTCGATTGGGGCGGGGGGTCTCCTGTCTTGCCTTTTTGCCTTCCGTCGCAGTTGGTATGGGGTGGTCCTGCCGTCTGGTGCCGCCTGGACTCCTGGGCTGTTTTTTTTCCCCCCTCTCCACTGCCCGGGTGGTGGGGGGCCTTCGACCATGCTTCCCGGTATCCGCGGGGGCACGGTCAGTGGTTGGGGTGGGGAGGACATCTAGAGCACTTGGGGAGAGCCACTGCATGACACCGACCCAACACATTACCACCAGCGGTGATCCAACCTGAAGTTTGGATGTTTCTCCATCTCTAAATATCCCAGCTCTTGCACATTTTGGGGTGTAACATCCAGTACAAACACCATGCTTTCATTTACACACATCACACCATACTATACACAACCACTCCATTGCATCCATCACAACCCTCTTTGGTTCACTTTTTCTTTTCACTTTACTGTTCGGGTTTTAGTTTTCAGTTTCACATTAATTTTCACCTTACAAAAAAAAAAAAAAAAAAGCCAGTCATCGCTGGCTCAGATTCTGAAGAGGAATATTCCCCCTCTGATGATGATGATTTAAAAAAGAAAAAAAAAAAAAGAATTATACGCCGCTCCTCTCAACAACAAAACCAGCAGCTCCTGAAGTGGAGCCAGCTGATGTCCACTTCAACACTGACATTAATGCAATAAAAAAAAATTTAGAATTATTATTATTATTATAGATAATAATAATTTGTTAAAATAATAGGGGTTGTGGAGTGTGTGCTTTAAACACATTTAAACAGAAAATGCTTATTTCAGGCTGAAAAGGTGTAAAAATCCACTAAAACACAATCGCTATAAACCATTGGATCTATGTGATATAGCAAGCGTTCTGTGATAGAAAAATACATATATAAATAAAAAACGTGATAGGTGAACTGTGATATAGTGGGCCATCACTGTAATACCATTAAAAAAACCTCAAAGTTATGCATGATGTGTGCGTGTGATGTTCCTGGTGATGATGGTTGTGACAGAATTTTAGACCTGTCTTCAAGCTTCTTCTTTTCGATAACTTTCAACAGCAGATTTACTCCTCACTCACATGTAGGCGCTGGAAGCGTCCTCGGCATCGTTGTCTGTTGGCTTAGAATTGGGAGATGTCAAGCATTGCCAAACTGAATCTGTGGGTTCCATGTGTTGTGGTGTTAACATCACTTTTATCAGAAGTTGGGGATTTTCAATTTAAGTGAGAGCATCAGCAAAATGGTTACCTAGCTAGCTAGCACCAGCCAATGAAGTCATACATAGAAACAAGACTATTACAAAGCATGCAGCAAACTACTCGTATGATGTAAAAGGAGAATGCAACAGTGGCGCCACTTTTGGTAGTTGGAGCTCTTTGAGCTGTGACCTCCACGCTGGACAGTGGCTCCAGTAGATCATGGGACATCAAAAATTTTGCTCCTCTGTCATAGGAACAGCAAAAATACTGTATAGTACCCTCAAACTCTCACACCTCTGGTAGAAGACCTGAGCTTGAAGTGGGCGATCAGCCAGAGAGGAATGGATGACAGTAGAGTATAAATTCAGTGTTTATTGACCCAAATACAAAGTGTTCTGTTTTGTTACTATTTCAAGTTATTTTTAAAGCTAGACAAAGAAAAGTCAAAGAGACTAGGTGAGTTTGTTTCAGAACATCAAAGCAAGTTTGTTGGTGTTAAGAGTCACTAACTAACTAATATATGGCTGTTCAGCTGCACTGAACCATGCTTGTTGCATTTTTATGTGGCTGTTGAAAAGTTTCTCAGATGGAAAAAACAGCAATTATGAGATACTTTTTTGAATGCTAAAGTCACTGCTACAAAGCAACAACCCTTAATAGGCAAGGCAAGTTTATTTGAATGGCACATTCCATGTACAAGACAAGTCAAAGTACTTTATATAGATCATACAACAAGGTGCAAAAGGAACCTTTAATAGTACATTTAAATTATAATTAAAACAGCTAACAAGATCAAACAGAAAAACTAAAGTAGAAAAGGACAGATAAAGGCAAGAAGTTAAATTTCCAGTGCAGTCTTGGGAATTAACAATTGCCTTGATAAGCAGTAGCAAATAGAAATGGTTTTAACCTTGATTGAAACACCTGAGAGTTTCAGCAGACCAGCAGTTTTCTGGGGGTTTGTTCCACATGTGAGAAGGATAAAAACTAAACATTGACTGTACATGTTTAGTTCTGACTGGAAAACAGAAAGTGGGCCTGACACTGATGACCTGTTCACTCTGGCTTGTTCATAACAAACCTGAAGATCCTAAATCATTCAGTGCTTTATAAACTAACAGTAGTATTTTTGAAATCCATCTATTCAGTTTTGTTTCTGTTTAACTGAAGGAAACTCTGGGACATCCAAGCTTTGATTTGATCAATGCATTTGATTGAAGTTTGAATTGGACTGTAGTCTCCAAGTGACATTGTTACGTAGATTTGTGTGTCATCTGCATAATTATAATAACTTTTTTTAAAATTGTTTTTTCAGAATTTGAGTGACTGGGAGAATGTAGATGTTGAACAGCAGAGGCCCCAAGATGGAGCTTTGGGGAACTCCACAGGTTATTTTTGTTCACTTGGATTTATAGTTGCCTGTGTTCACAAAGTCCCTGTCTTTTAAAAAACTGGGATATACAGTATTAAATATTATCAAAAATTACTAATTGGTCTTTAATTCATGAGGTCAATGCACATGGCTATTCCCAAGAAATCCTTTCACTACTGTACAGTCTCATTGACACAGATAAAATAAATTAACTCTCATGACTTTTTTTTTTTTTACATTCTTTTATCATACTTCGCATATTCCTTTTATCCTACCCAGCCTCCTTCTGTTTCCTCAACATGCACTCTCTCTCTCTCTCTGCCTGCTTGGCTGTATTCCCAGCTGGGGTCAATTAATCATCAAATACTATTTGCATATTTACAGTGGGGCTAAGCTAAGCTAATTACTACTACCCCAATAGCCGCTGATTCAACAGGCCTTATCCTGTGACATTATGCAATGAAGATCTGGTGAAAACAGCTTTAGAGCAATCTGAATGGATCTCAGCCCCGAAAGCCTAAATATCAGAGGAATGCAACTTCTATGACCTTCACAAAACACCTCGGTGTCGTTTACAATCTCCCAGATGGATTCCCTCCTTTCACTTTGCACCTTTTTTTTCACCCTCTTGGCTTTTGCGTGTGCTTTCAGAAATATTTTTGTATGACAGATTAATACAGGAACATATACTAATCCCAACACATTTATAGAGCTCTTTATGAAATTATTATAAAACATCATCTCTGGCATTAAAAAAAAAAATAAAGTGAATAAATCTTTTCTTTGTTGTGTGTCTGTGTGTGTGTAAATAAACACAAAAAAATCATGTAGGATAGTTATTAAAAGGAAAAGGAAACAGGTTCATCATGTAATATTTGTTCAGGTTTGTCATGTAATATTTTCTTAGTTTGAGTCATCACAAACTGCTGGGTTACTCTTTGGAAAACAATTTGACCTGCCTTAAAATTGAGGAATTAATGTTTAAAAAAAAGAGTCTGATACAAATAAACTTTATTACATTGTATTGTAAAACTGAACCTCACACACTCGTCTTCTATAATCTTCTGAATTCCACCATAAATTCAAGAACCATCCATCTACACCAAACAAAATGTGAAGCAGTCACACAAGAAACCTACTACGGAAATACATTACTTTGAAAGTTGTGATGTCTAGATAAACAAAAGAAAAAATTAAGTTTGTGTTCAATATCCAAGTAAGTTAGCCTGGCCAGCCACTTCGTTACTCTTTGAACCAAAATTTTAAGCCAGATTTATATTTTTGCATCTAAGCTCACCATAGTGACGTCACAGATGTTAATTACATTATAGCTTTGCACACACCTCTCTCCAAATGTAACTGTGTGTCGCGTTGATGCACACTGCAGGTACTGTGATTGTTCCACTTGGTAGCATTGTATTTCCACTTCAGAATTCCCAAAATGCACTCACAATTTACTCCAGCCTCAACACTTTATTTTCCTGAATGAATTTAAAACTTTACTGACAAACTGTTTAACTGAAGAGTGTAACTGCCTGTCTTAACTTATTTTAAGATGTCCGAACTGTATGTTCTGCTTTTGTAAGATTTTATCATCATTTATAACTCCATGAATAAATAAATAAATATCCCTTTACATATTTCTGACTACTTCTTCACCACTATTTTCAAAACAGATAGGGAGACAGATGGATTAGATTGATGAGCGACACATTGAAGAAGTCCAAGAGTATGTTCACTTATACAATAGATCATCTCTGTCCTACAAAAGATAGCCAGATGATTCTCAGATCTTGTAGGGAGATTGCAATGGATGGTAGTCCGAATGTCACAGATTGCTTAAAGACCTTTCAGTGCACAAAAAATTTTGCACTGCCAACTAGTGGTTGGTAGTGTACGGAGCGACGCAGGCAGCGACACATAAGTATAAACGGCAATGACGGTGTAGGGGCTGTGCATAACCTATGACGGAGTTGTTATGCAGAAGCATAAATCAGGCTTTAAGTTGATTCCTCTGGAATCAACTTAGATTTTCAGGTGGTAGTACCAAGGGAAAGAGAAGAAACTGAGACTGAGGGGAAATGGAGCATGTGACAAAGAGATTAACAACCAGACTAACCTCACCAAAAGACATCCAAAATGAAGAGCACTCGAGTTGAAACACCTATAAATGTTGGTGCTTTTTGTGGCAAAGATTTCTTGATACAAGGTGTTATTAGCAATTGTGGAGCCACCTTGGCTGTTTTGAGTAGTGACTATTGTATGCTCCTGTATAAGTCATCCCATAATAACTCCCCCTGCCCTATTGTGATTAGTTCAGTACGATCTGTACTGGGGAAAATGGCTGTGAATGTACCAGACCCTTTCCATGAGAGAGAGTTTTCATAAAATGAATGGCTGCATGAAGGCAATCTAATGGCTAAACATTAAGAGAAAACCTGTCATTTGAGTGGAAAATTCACCAATATGTACACTGAACACAATGTCATTTGCTGTGGTGTAAAACCTTCACAGCTTTGTATCGCAGTGATGTTAGACCTATTTGGACTTTGAGTGGTTCTTTTTGTATTGGTGTGAGCTCCATGCCCTTATTTCCAATGCCGAAGAGTAAAGTCATGTTCACATGTGTTAATGAGGTGTATGAACAATCTTTTTTTGAAAAAAATTTTTTTTTGATAAAATCAGAAAGTGTAGCTAGTCTTTCCACTGCAGTTGCTCATTACAGCAATCAGCAGTGTACTGTAACATTGTCCTTATGGTGCTATGTTGCTCCTGCTGTCAGTTTGGCTCAAGTGTCACATAGTTTGGATTACACCGGGGTTTATTTTAGACAAAGCCTAGGTTCATATCAGATTATGTCTTTGTTTCCCAAATCAATTTATAACCCACAAGGGACCCTGTGCACGGTGAAGCAGGTACAGAAAATGAAAAATGAAACACTGAATGAAAACGCATTGATTAATGTTTTAGGGAGAGCTGCTTTGTAAAACAATATACATTCACTGGCAAGAAAGTTCTTGCTCAGATGAAATCATATTCTCTTGTTCTCATAGTGATCCAGGGCTTCGGTTTTCAAAGTGAGGGTTAGCCTTTATTTAACGTTTAGTTTGGAACTTGCTGTGTACAAGGTGGAATCCTGTAGTGACACATCATTATCCATCACACAAATATCTTAATCTTGGCTTGTGGCTCTTTAGATGTAGAGCCCACAGAAGAACTTATTCAAATGAAGTCCAGAGTTGTTGGTACTTATGTCTGTGTAAAAGTGTGTCTGTAGTGTTTCTTTTAATGTCCCAGTAGTTATTGGATGTTACTCTGGTTCTTTGAATACATGGAGTGCTAATATCCATTCACCCATCCACAGCTAATGGGACATCTTCATCTTAAAAGAACACAACAGTCTGTTATTAGTCTCCACAAACTTTGTAGTCAATCCATTTTCTTCTAAATAAAATGAAATAACTATTATCAATAAAATTCTTACTAAAATAATCCCTGTCCATAAATGTGGTCGTTTTACTCTTTAAACATAAAATTACCTGTCCAGTCATTGGATACATTAGCATGAGACTCGCTCACTGTGATAGACATTTGCTGATCAATTATTGAGATCATGCATTTCAAACCAGTGTCTGTGTATTGTTTTTAAACCAGTGTCTGTGTATTGTTTTTAATGTATTTTTTTTCCTAATAAAAGATAGGACTGCATAACAAGTAAAATGACTTCAATTACTATGGCACTTGCATTGACTAACATAGCAATGATGGTTTGGGGAAACAAACCCCAGTCTTCCAAACCACCTGAGTTAGCTCCTCTTGATGTGGAGGAGCAGTGACTCCACTCCAAGATCCTCACAGATGTCTAATCTTCTCCTCCTATCTCTAAGGGAGAGTCCAGCCAACCTTTGAAGGAAACTCTTTTCTGCTACTTGTATTCTCCATTTCATTTTTTTCAGCCAATTTCAATAACTGACCTATCAGTAAAACCCACTCCTCAGTATCATCTCCACAGGGATCAAAGTTCAGACATCTGTAGCTTTCAGCTTCATCGAAGAACATTGGATGACACTGAACTCTCATCTGTTTTACAGAGTGCAAAGCAATGTGTTTTGGGTAGTGCCAATTCTAGGTATGGGCAATAGAGTCACATTTCCATTTCCAAAATATAAATAAAACAAAGGTAAAACTGCTTTAGATTAAGCTGCCAACACAACGCCCTAAAGATCAACAAGGACATCTCCATTTATTCAAAGGTAAATCAAAGCAACACTGCTTTTAACTCTGCTAACGTTAACGTGAAAGTAATTTAACTCCGCTCATAATGTAGCAACTTTGCTTTGCCTCACACAAGTTAGCACTAATACCAGTTATAGTTTATTGCCTCTAGTTGTGAAATTACCTCAGATTATGGTGTCCCTGTGCTTTTCAGTTGCAAATATTAGTCTGTTATATGTGGTCCGTGAGACTGTGGCCAACCTCCTGTGATGTGGCTGCAAGAGTGAAACTGATGACAAGTTGAAGGCACAGATAATATGAATAGTAACCAAAGAGTCAAAGATAACTTCCAAAGAGGTTCCAGGTGAACTCCAAGGTCAAGTTACATGAGAGTCAGATTGCACTATCTGTCACTGCTTGAGCCAAGGTGAACTTTATGGAAGATGACCAACAAAGACTGAAAGCAAGTCATAAAAATGTCAGACTGGAATCTGCCAAAATGCACGTTGAGAAGCTACAAAGCCTCTGGGAGAATGGCCTTTGGACAGATGAGACAAACTGGAACTTTTTGGCAAGTCTACTTAGTGTTTACAGACATAAAAATATAAAGGATAAAAAAAAAGGGAAAACTGTAACCTAAGTGAAACTTGGTGATGTTCTTGGGTTGTTTTGTTGCATCTGGTACAGGGTGTCTTGAATCTGTGAAGGTACATTGAAATCTCAAGACCATCAAGGCATTCTGGAGTGAAATGTGCTGCCAAATGTGAGAAAGCTTGGTCTCAGTTGTAGGTTATTGGTCCTGCAACAGAATCGTGACTCACCCAAGAATGGCTAAGAACAAAACATCAAACTATTCTGAAGTGGCCCTCTATGAGCCCTGATCTAAATCCTTCAGATCAGGGCTCTTTCAGCTCTTTCCACTTGTGGAAAGAGCTGAAAGATGCAGTCTGGAGAAGAAACCCTTCAAACCTGAGACAACTGGAGGAGTTTGCTCATGACGAGTGGACCAAAATATCTGTCTACAGGTGCTGGAGTGTCATTGAAAGTTACAAAAATTGTTTGATTTCAGCGATTGCTTCAAAAGGTTGTGCAACAAATTATTAAGTCTAGAGTACCAACTAATTTGCTGAGGCCAGTTTCATTAGATTAAATTTAAAAATCTTTCATAATAATTCTGTTTAACCGCAGTTTCTACTTTTCATTATTCAGTCCACGTGTGAACACATTAGATGACATTAAACATGATTTTCCATTCAATTGTGTATGTGACATTCAGAGATATTCTTACTACATACACAACAAGCTGTTTTATTTTCCATGTCTAAATATGAGTTGCTTTTATTTTTTATCAATATATTTTTGGACAATCATTCTTGTATGAGAAAACATTAATATATCACGAAACTGCGTGGAGCTGATGCTATTTCTCTCATCTCTCTTTACTGTGTGTCTGAAGAAGAGACACAAGGCAAACAGGGATTCATGCAATGAGCAGTGGAGGGTGAGTAGAGTTTGGCTTAGGCCTCAACCACTTTTAATTTCACTTCCTGATCCAAGATCTAAGCTGTAGCCAAAGAGATTGCTGTCTGTGTCCAATATATTTTCAGTACATAGTATAACCCTGCAATAGACCGGCAACCTGTCCAGGGTTTTCCCCACCTCTGACCTTGTAATATCTGTGATAGACTCCAGCAGACTCCCATGACCCTGAATGAATGGATGGATGGATGGATGGATGGATGGATGGATGGATGGATGGATGGATGGATGGATGGATGGATGGA
>JAOWBL010000019.1:6021138-6054882 GCA_028564865.1 Zenarchopterus dispar | reverse complement strand
AGGTCTGCACTCTGAGAGCGAAGTGCTCTAATGGGAAAATATGGTACAATCAGGTCTTTCAGATAGGATGGGGCCTGTTCCGGTCTAAAGCATCCCTTGTGTATGTCAACCTCTCCTTCTGTGAGATACTACAATGAACTCCCACCCGCTACAGAAGAAAAATGTCCTGTTCACTGCACACAAAGCTCTCTGTTTGCTTTCTTACTCCAGACGAACACACAGCTTATTGCTAAGCTTGAGGTGTCGAAGTAGCTCAGCAAACTCCTCACACTCAAGAGTGTGAATGAAATTCACAGCAGAGATGACAAAATGTTGTTGTTACTTTCAATTAACGAGGTTACAGTCGTGGAGGGTGGGAGGTTGTGCGAGATGACATTAGAAGGGAGACCCACATTGCAACCTGTGGTTTTTCTGTGGGTTGAAATGTGTCAGACGTTTCAGGTGATGTTGCCATTTTAAGTTTCAGATGAACAAGTTGATGAGCAGGAAAGTTCTGATAAGAGCTCAAGTGATACTGGGAACTTGTTTATGAATGTTTCTTTTTTAAATATACTTTCTACCTAGATATCAAAAAGTGTTTGACTGAAACTGGGCCCAGATCTGTAGTTTTCCTTGGCCCATATTTGGGTTTTGGATCTTTGTGCCATTCCTAGTATCACAAATCTTGCTAGATCCTACATCAGTATTATCTGAGGAAAGTTGGGCCATACAACACAGAACAAAATGGTTCCCCCACTTCATGAGGGTTGGGACACATATCACCCACATGCATTTTAAAAACAACACAAAATCAGTCAAACTTTTGAAGCTCGGTCACCGTCCATGGTGCAAGGAAACAGGCCAACCAGTCATCAGCAAGTCACTCCAGTCAGGAGTTCAACTGTGACCTCGGCCAGAGAGCAATGAGCCATTCAGTGTACTTCACCACCAAACCACTCAAGACCAACCCAGACCAGGTTACAGTGCCATGTTAGTATAACTAACAGCACAACAGTTGTTCTCTCTCTCGCAGCTCAGATGCAAAGATTAAATGTCAGGTTTACCTTAAATGCTAAGTAAATGGTGATGGCACTCAAAAAATAAAGAAATACACTTCCCAGATGCATAAATGTGTGTGGCTTAACATATTATAGCAACCCAAACGAGGTAGACAGATCTGACTTCTTGGGAGAAATACAGAACTCTAACTTTATTTGGGGACAGTGAACATATCACAACAGCCACGATAGACAGGTAGGACCGACCCGCCACTATGACTTCACTTATGGTGGTAAAACAAATGAAACACAACCTCATAAATTAACCAATACTACATAGAAAATGAACCACATAACAACAGAACACAAGAAGAACAACTACTCTTAATTACAGTCAGATCAGCAAAGGACTCGGAAAATGGCATCCCACAAGTTCTTGCGCTGGCACATCTGAGAGCATCCACAGTTTCTCTACAGCCGTCACTACAATATGTAACTGTGTTAGATTAGGGTGCGTAAACTCATCCCCCATGCAATTTTCATGAATGTGAAATCTAACTATGGAGATCAAACCGTCATCTAATCTGGATATTTCCAAACAAAGTTGGGCATTTTATTAGGAAGGTGAATGGAGAATGGCTTATTGGCCTCTAGTGGTCATTCAAAGAACTGCATTTTATTCAGTTTAATGCAAAAGTCACCCCTTGGTCCAGAGTCGACGGATAGAAACCTCAGGCGCCCTCTGCTGGCTGTTGCTTTCACACAGAAATGAAAATTTTCCCATTTGCTAATGCTGACCTTCAATGCCTTGACTACATATGTGCACGCACATTCTGTCACTCTTTCTCACACTCACATATACATTTTCACTGATGCTTATTTAATTTGTATTCTCTCAAATCAATCATTTTACTCTTCTGTGCTTAAAATTCTGTAAATGAGAATCATTGTTCTCTCTGACAACCACACATGCCTCTCTCTCACACACACAGCTCTCTCTCTCTCACACACACACAAATACATTCATATTGCCCACTTTAAATGCATGCAGATGCAGTGCTGCATTGACTAAATGATATGCAACCACATACAGCACTCACTAATGAACAGGAACACAGATGTACAAGGCACACACAAACATGCTATAAAAAAAAGGAACACACAAAGGTTTCCACACCAGAAATCTCCCACACACGTACACAAAAGTGTGTTTCCTCTGGAAATCTGCCGTCACATTGTCTCCTTTGTCACGTCAGGCATTAACAGCATGGCTGAGGTGATCCTGTGTTTTTACTTTAGTGAGAACATCTGTTCAGCAAAAAATTCAACAGGTGTGTAACCATAAAACAAGGGTGCACCAGTGAGGCATCAACACCAAATGAAATGCAACAAGCTGGAGAAAAGACAGCAAAGCTCTCACTGAGAACGTCAAGGTCACTTCTTCTTCAGACTCTGCAATTTTAGCCAATCATGGATTTAACACAATATTGTTCAGGTGTACGGGCCTGTAACTTGCTGTCCTTCATGTTGGAGTTTAATTGTAATGTACTTTTTTCATTCATTGGCAGCTCTAACAAACATCTCCTGACTTATTTCTGTAATTAAAACCTTCCACGCTCAACACAAGCCGCATGATAACCAAAAACATCACCCCTGCAGAGCCGTTAGTTTGATATATGCTGCAATTACCAGCATCAAAGAGTTAAGATACCTTGTTCGCTTTATTTGCTGCCTTATAAATTTCTCTGAATGCTGGGTTTTAATTTAGTCTCACATAATTATATGCAATAACTGCTTCAGTTGTGACATATTTATTTCACAATAAAGGCAATAAAACTGTAAAGCAATGCACCAGATGGATCAGATCCATCTGATCTGTAAAGTCCTCTAAAGAAAAAACTCTGGCTGCTTTATTTAGAGGGCAAACGGATCTTTTAACCACACTTTCTAATTCTGATAACTCAGTGTTATCCTTATTTTTTAATTTCCTGTTACTGTGTGCAGTATTTATTTTTCTTATTATTCCCCTTTTTATTGTTATCTATTAATTTTTCAGCATTTTTAGATTGACTTCCTTGTTTCCAAATTGCAGTTTTGGTTTAGTGACCAAATTTTGTTAGGTCAGGCTTTGGATCAGCCCCTTCACAAAGTGTTTATAGAGGTCAGTTTTCAAGTTTTCTATTTTAAAACACACAAACTGCTGCATCTCATGGTTTGAGCCAGCGTGTTATTTGAGACTGAATGTTTGAGCAGGGGAAAGGTTAAGATACAAACTCTAAATAAAACATCTGCACTTGACACTGCTCTTATGATATCTGGAAACAAAACAGAATTAGAACATTGCATGAACAGGGGAAAGGGTCAGTTTTAATCCTATAAAGAGCATGTTTACCTCAAAAAAACAAAGCAAAACACAATTCCAATACCAAGCAGCTGAGTGAACACATAAAAATCAAAATCAGTTTTGTTCTCTCTGGTGGAACCTTGACAGAAGTCGTACTACCCAGAACTATCGTGAGGAAACACTTTTTTTTTCCATCATCCTGAATGGATAATGCCTGAAACAGTGTGGATTTGTGAACTGCTCCTTGAGTCTACTGGCTGTGATGATTCCACAGAGGTGTCAATCAATCAAGTCATCCATGCTGCTCCTGGGATATAACCTTGGACAAACACCCGCAGCTTGGCAGCTGTTCCACAAGGCGGTGCATCAGAAAAATACTGAAGAGGTCCTCACATGTGCCAAACACTTGTATTTTAGATAAACCTACACCTTTAGTGACAAATTTATCACATAAAACAAGTTATATAATTTGGCACCTAAAGAACCTTAATGGTAAAGGTGCCTAAACTTTTGATGTCAGCTCAACCTTGGTGTGATAAATGAAGAAATTTATAAAATGGATTTATTTGTTGTTGTTTTTGTTACATGAATCCAACGCAATAAAAGCACTTGAAAAGTGGAACATCTTGTCAGATGGAAATTAAATTTTTCATTTGTGCTGTTTTCAATACAAAAAACCCACTTAATTCTAAACTTCAGCTGAAAATCTTAATTTTTTTTGCATCTTACAATCACTGAGATATACTCATTTTAAGTTATATACTGTATGTAATTTTAATGCAGGGGTTTCAAAAACTGGTATGGTTTGGAAGGGGTTGAATCAACAGCTTTGGATTTGTTTCTTTTTTGTTTGTTTTATTTTTACACAGAATGGCCTCATACCCAGCCCTCCACAAGTTTTCTATTCTTTCCCATCGTCACTTGTGGTGGTGCACCGACACTTCAGCTTGAGACACCGGTTTCCGTTCATAATTACACTTGGCACGGCACTTTTGCATCTCCCAGCCTCCTCACCTGAACGGAGATGTTCACATCTTGCTCAAGACCCGTGAATCTGAACAGGGAATGAGGGTGATTAGTCAGGTGGAGAAGGTGCAATAAGACACAATGAGAAACTGCAGAAGTCACCCTGCTGGTGCTCATGAACAGAAACCTGCAGCTTTAACTTTATACCAAGTCCTCTCTCAGCCTGAAAGATTTTTCTGTAGAAGCTCCAACAATTATTTAGCTTTCCTCTGTTCAGCCTTCAAATCAGGCTGCTACAGAGATCATGAATAAAAGTTACAACTGATTAAACTATTGAATTTCATTCTGCATGTCATATAATCTAATCCTCATGCATAAAATTAAAAATCTTAACCCAAATCTGGACTAATTAACTAGATTTGATGTTGAATGAATGAATTGAGTGAAACTTTATTAATCATAAAGCAAAATCAAATTCTTGCCGTATGAACATGGAAAATCTGTTATTTATCAAAAAGAAAAGTTTTTTTAAAAAGTAGTGTTTATTTCATCCAACTGGAGTGCTTTATTGACATGGAGTCATTTTAAAAGGTTATATTTGTGGGTGGGAATGACCTTCTGCATCACTCCTTGTTGCAGAGAAGCTGAAGAAAGCTGCGACTGAAGGCACTCTGCGTTTCATCAGTATGTTGCTCAGAGTGCGCCGTGTCCATTATGTTTATCAGCTGGTGCAACATTCCTCTTTCTGCAGTCGGCTCCAGGGGCTTCACAGAAGCCTCCAGCACAGCGCCAGCTTTCTTTATCAGTTTGCTCAGTTTCTTTTTTGAGTCCCTGGCTCTGATGCCGCTGCCCCAACGGATAACTGCAGATAAAACTGAGCTCTCCACCACAGCCTCAACACAAACTACGCAACATCTTGCTGCAGACACCGAGGGACCTGAGCTTGTACCCCTTTTTGTGAAGAACCTGGGCTAAACATTACTTCAGCTACTAAAAGCATTTTTTTCAGAATTGTTTCTTGTTTCAGGTGGAAGAGAAATTAGAAGAATCCATTGAAACCCTTTTGAAAGTCAACAACTGTGTCATGTTTAATGATTATCTTGTGAACGAGAATCCCCCCAAAAAAGGATCAGAGTTTCAATGTCGCTGCTGTGCTTGTTTCATTTTAGCACAATCTTTCACCTCACACCTCAAAAATGTAGTAAAAGTTCTCGCTTACAGGGACTAAAATCAGTGTGTTCATATCAGCTGCTATAATTTCTGCCACTAGAACAGTCTGTCATTAATAAAACGCACCGCTTCACTGTAAGGTCTGTTGACGTTTGAAGTCGACTACAAACATAATCAGACACCTAAATGGACTCCTTCTCAGAAACTTCAGAGAGCAAATTGATTCACTTTGTACTCTTATCCAAACAAGAATTACCAGAATATGCATTTGAAAAATAAACCCATTTAGAGACAGCTGCAGCCAAATTATGTGACTTACATGCAAAATGAAAATGATGTGCTTTGTTTTTGTTTTTTTGTTTTTGTTTTTTTTGTTTCCAAGCTCTGCTGTTAAGAGTTGTCTCTGAGAAGTAAATAACAGAAGGTCAGCTTTTGTTGCGGTGAAAGTCTTTCCACTCAAGTGTTGTTTAAAGCAAAGGATTGCCTGCAGCCCTGATGACCCTGGCATGGCAACAAGCAGTGGCTTTAAGTCTCCTAATAGACCAGCTAAAAGGCCCTTTAATATGCTTTCCCCTGTAAATGATCAAATGTCCTCTTTCAGTAACCTCCATAATGATCTTTATCAGGGAAGTGAATGAGAAAATGTTCTTAAAGAATGAAAAGGTGTTTTTTTTTTTTTTTTTAAAAACACTCTGCTGGTGACGGCACTTGGATGGGGTAAAGGCTAATTGTGTCTGAAATGAGATTTTAAGCGTTTGAATTAGCAGGAGCCGTAGCACGCAGCAGCTGGGAAATGGGAGGAAAATGGAGAGAAAATAGGAGCAGGTCACACGCTGATAAGGATGCCAACTCTCCGAGATTGACTGTCTGTTTGTGCAGTTCTAAGAGCCGCACAGGACGCCATCTTGCCATTAATTAGGCTGACTTAGAGAGAGAAGAAAAGCCTGTCATAACTCAGCATATTCATGTTTCTGCTCAGTCACTCAGACACGCTCCTCTGCAGAACTAGATCCAAACAAACTAAATAACTCACTGATGGAACAACTTTTTTTTTTTAAACATGCAAAAACAAAAAAAAAGTTATGAGGAAACTGAAGTCGAGGAGATGCAAATAAGAACTGTTTCTCGAACAGATGAGTTTTCTGGTTTGTTGTGGAGAGAAAGATTAATGTGGAGGACAGCACTGGGACAGAAGACAGACCTGAGATGTGGAGAAAGGTGTTTATTGCTCCAGTAGGGGAGTAAATATGATGTAGCATCTCTTGCTGTGCGCTCAGCTCTGTCTGCGAGTGTGATCAGTATGCTAATATGTGGCGATGGATGCATGTGGTCAGGTGTGAAGGGAACGAGCCACTGAAGGGGAAAAAGAGGAGGCTATGGTCGCTAAAAGACTAATGGGCCAATTACAGGCTTCAGGGGGGCAGCCATTTATTTGTTGTGTGTGACTGGATAAAGATTCACTTCATTAATATGGGCTGACACTTACAAACACTGTATTTTTTCTCTCTCTCCCTTGTTTTTCAGCAAAAACAAGCTCTTCTGCTCATAATCATATCTGGAGCAGGAATGCAAGAACAGAACAACAGAATCCTTCCCTTCAAGCAGAACTGGCTCCTTCTGGAAGAGAAAAAACTTTCCACATTTAAAGTCACTAATAAACGCAGTCTGTCCTCGAGGGCCAGTGTCCTGGATGTTTTAGATGTTTTCCTGCTTCAGCACTCCCTGATAGGCATGCCTGTGTCACTAACAGACCAGAATCAAGTGTGTTGATGCAGGGAAACATCTAAAACGTGCAGGACACCAGCCCTCAGGGACCGGTCATGTGCACCCATGGTAATAAAGCTGCTCCGCTTCCGAACAAAAAACTTGCATTTTGTGTAAATCCCACTGTAAAGACAAAGTGGGAACTTTTTGTTTTACAGAACCAGCTAAAAGTTATCATTGGAGAAAGGGTAGGCCAGTAAACAAATACTTGGCTGATGACTGGATGAGTCATGTTCATCCCAGGCTGCCAGCAATCAATCGGATCATTAGAAAGGAGCTGATAAAAGTCTGCCTGAAACCAGTCGGAAGAAAGAGGGGGGAAAAAAATCCTCAGCAATGGTTTACTTTCAGTGAAGAAATGCTTTTTTCTAACATAGCTTTTGCTAAAAGCATCTAGTTGAATCTCTTAAGGAATTTCGATCAGTTACATGTGTTATAATGACAATTTATCACCTCCTTAGACCTGGTGACAACATATCTGGACAACACATGCTGGGTTGTCTAGACCAAGATATTTAACTATGCATAAAGGGGCCCCGAAGCGACGAGTAATAAAAATGCACACCAGACAAGAGCTCGGGGCTTAGGAGGTTATAGAAATCGTGTGCACACAGGTTGTTAAACATCTCCTGAGACAGACATCGACTAAGCATCCATTCTGCTCCCTTTCAGCATGGTTTCTTCCATATTAATTTGTTCAGCTTATTTTACTTTGTGTTAGGTTTGACTGCTGCCATTTTAATTATCTTGCTCGCTCCTTCTGTAATTACGGAAGATGAATCGGTGCCACCCATCACTTATGTCAGTGAACCAACTCTTAATGGGCACATGATGGGAGTGGATGTAAAGATGGGGGGGAAAAAATCGCACTGCATTTTGTCAAGTTTATGAAGGTCTGTTTGGAACAGATCCTTGCTTGTTGACCTCTATGCAGCTTCTTTTACTGGTAGAATATGCTAATTGGTCTGAAAGAACTCTGCTTCAGCTGCAGATAAAAGTCCATCCTCTTAGATGTCCCGGTGCTTCACACTGAAGGTGATGAAGATGAAGGAGGAGGAGAAGAAAGGAGTCAATGCAACAGGTCTTCAATAAAAAACATGAAACATTTTGCATCAGAGTCATCAATTTAAACTGTCTTCAGTTTAATATGAATTGTATTTTTTTGTTTGTTTGTTTGTTTTAATAAATACCTGCCACTGTATTTTGTCTGTCAGTGTATAATAGTAATCATGACTTTGGAAAACTTTTCTTTTTCTTGTCCTTCTGGGGATTTTTTTTTTGGTAGTGAGACATCTTTTAAGATGGTAGTGGAGATTAATTTTGTGTTTACAAGCAGAAGAACAGAAGAGACAAGGTGGCTCAAAATAGTGGTGACCATAAAATGTGCATCCTAATAAATCTTGAACTTTTTTTGGTTTGAAACTGCAGTCCGCCCTCCCATTAACACACCACTCTTCGGGTGTTAAAGCATTCACGCTCCTCTGATTTTTGTTTTTCCACATTAACCTGAGGTCATCAAACTCAGAGATGCGTCGGGGACATCGTCTCAGACTGTCTACGCTGATGAAACAGCTGAAATTCAACGCTGCCACTGGGAGAAGGTCTTTGTCAGATGTTGCAGAGATGAGGCATCTGTGGCCATGTCACTGCTAAGCCTTCGGTATCTGGATGAGTTCATAAAGATGAGGCACCCCCAATAATTCTGTATTATCCCATTTAAATGAAAGACAGTGCTGACATACTGAGCTTAACTTAGTCATTATGGAAATACTGCCTCAGTGATGTGATTTACTAGGCAGAAATGTAATAAAAGCTTAAGGCTATAATGGAGTCTGTCATATCAACCAGCTTGTCAACATAATTGCCACTTTCATCTGCAATTAGATCCCACTGCATTCAGTGATTTCCATTCTTTGTGAGCCATTGAGCTGTCTGATCGTCAGCCGTTAGGTCTGAGATTTTAATGTCATTCTCAAGGACATTCGATCAACGCACTTTAAACTTTAAAAAGCACACCTTGGACCTGCTGGGGAACTCTCGCATATCTTTACCATCAAAAACATCTTGGCTTAATTGCTGAGAAAAGAGCAAAAGTTTCTCGCTCCTTTTATCCCACCAGACCACACACAGACCTGCAAAAAGTTTTGTCCTTTAACGTCCTCTTGTTGGTGCCTCTCCTTTAGTTTTTTTTATCCCAGCTGGGTTCGACTGAATAAAGAAATCAAACTCTTGAGTTGTTAAAGTAATTGCCAAGCTGGCACATCCCCAGTTCCTCTGCAGAGACGCAGGCTCTTCAGAATGTTAATGGTCACCCTGATGCAGCGAGGGCAGTGCAGGCCGGAGAACGTGCAGGTGTGACGCAGAGCCAGTGACCACAGTAATGAGTTACACAAGACAAAGATAAAGTCACTTTTTAAAAAATATATCTATAATAAGTGACCTTCTTCTTATTGGAGCCCCTCTCTCCACGACAGGATGTGTGAGAATCTCTTTTGTGATTCAGGACACGAAGGATGAAATCACTGGTACCGTTTAGAACTAGTCAAGGTGTATTTTCATCCGTCTAAAGTGGCTCTTTCATAGTGGGTTTAATATTCATATTACCCCATGATGACTTGGTCCACACATAAATCATAAACACCACTTCTAATCATGTTAATCAATGCCATCAAAATTGCAACATGCCAGATGTTATTTGTAACACATTCATTCAAATGGCCATAGTGACTTCAATCATCTCGCAAACAGCTGATAGTTGTGTAAAACTTGCCAATTTAGAGGTAGTTCTGAAGTTTGGAAATATAGTGCTGCCTGTTTTTAATTTTTTTAGTAAGCAAATGCTCAAAGTTGGCTACAGGAGTTTCTGAAAGATGCATGCAATAAGATTTTTTTTTCCCCTTTTAATGAGAGCATTACTGCCCTTTGCCAGAGCTCAGGGTCAACAGTTATCATCCTTCACCAGGGACGTGATTCAGGAACACCTTGAAAGTTTGTTATTTTATGACTTTTATTTAGCCTAGTTCCAGTGTACAAAAGAATTTGGTTTGCAAAGTTATATTAGGGTTATGCATAAAATATTAACATGATTTTACCATCGTGTCTCTTTTTTAATTCTTCTTTACACCTTTTAGATTTATTTTTTTAGATTTATCCAAAACAGAAGAATGAAACAAAAACTGCCGAAAGGAGACTCATGTTTGACTTTCAATAATACCAGATGTAACTTTAAATGAAGTAGGCATCTTCTAGAAAACAGGTTGGCTTTTTTTTTCTCTTTGAAAGATAAGAAAATGTTCACATCCCTAGTAAAGACACAGATGGGAGATAACAGCGGAGCAACAGAGCAGATAAACTCTTGAGCCCGCTTTCTTCAGGGTGATGACAAAACTACAGAGCCTCACTCATAAAGCAGACTCTGGATCAGTTTGATTAATAAGCAGTGAGTGCATACACATGTGGAGTGAAGTTTATGGTTTTCAGGGCTAGCTGACCTCACAAAGAGCAGCAAGGGGATGGCGAGATCTTCACTGGACATCACAAAAACTGCCCTGGATTAGAAAATGGTGTGGTCTTGTTTACCCCATTTTTAAAGTTCTGGCATCATTTCAGAGCAAATCCAAAAGCAGCTTCTGTCAAAGTAGAATAATAACGTAATGTTATAAAGTTACAGGATAACAAAGCACCATGAGATTTATTTCGTCAGCATATAAGCTGCATAATTTAGAAAGACCTTAATTAACATTAAGCTAGAAACAAGCATACATAAAGAATGACCATTCATATTTAACACAATAAAAGTTCGTCTCCAAGACCAAGAAAGCAGCTTAAGAATCTCTTAAGTTGCGAGAAGAGAAAAAAAAAAAAAAAAAAAAAAAAAAAAAAAAAAAAAAACACGGAAGAGCCGGCAACGAGCAACCCATTTTAATTTCCATTAGTTAACATTTTCTGATGGATCTCATTTGGAAACGGGAACCGTTCATTTCAGTTGTGACAGGAAAAAAGAAGAAAGGAGACCTTCAGTAAATGTGATTCACAACACAAGGCCTGTGGTATGTACAAGGAGACTGTCAGGAGAAATCAGTCCGTCAGTAGTTTTAGTTAATCTGTAGCACCTCGTAGAACAGCCGTACGCAGAGAGAGAGGAAAAAAAAAAAAAGAGAATAAACGGTGTTAACAATACAAACTAATGTTCCTGCAACACCTGCTGAAAAGTTTTAATAGTTTGAGAGGCCGAGTTTGTGAAATCAGTTCAGAAAGTACAATAATAGAAAAAACAGACATACAACAAATTACAATATAGATTTGTACATACAATTTAATCCAATAATAATTAAGTATATCCAGATTTTTGGGTTCCTACATATTTAAATCTTTAAACAGAGATTTTTCATTCGGTTCAAGTGCTCATTTGAGTTATGCGATATTAAACGGATGTTGCTCATAGTTATTATAGATCATGACACTAAAACGGATCCTTGTCAACAGCGCGAGAACAAAAGCTCTGGGTCGTTCCCTTCTGCCCACAACTGCAAGACTTGGAAGTTGCAAAACTTTATTTTTACACATGTAGGAACCCTGAGAGTTTGTTTTAGTCAAAAAAAGTGGAGCTGTCAAATGACATGAATATATAAAGGTGTCATGTTACCTACTGTGACACATCTTCACAAAACTTCAATTCATCCTTCAGACAAATCTACTAGTGTTTGCATTCACCTTGTTTTATCTATTACAAATATTTTTTTTTAAATATTTGACTAAGATATTTAAATACTGAGTTTCCACTACATTTCATTTTTTTTAAAACCCCATTTCCCCTTTTACCTCTTGCACTGCAAAACAACGAAAAAAGAAAAACAAACCTCCTGAAAACATTTCGTAGATGGACAATGTAACACTGACTAAACAGTTTCAAAGCCATCGTTGGTTGGGCTGAAAAATATAAATCTTGTTGCTGGTTACTTGTTTTAAGCAAAGGAAAGTGGAGGTTAACGTCCATTATTAAAAGACCATCATATATCATTAGCTTCCTATAGAAATAAAAGTGTGCTATTACTGAATAAATGCAACGAGGTAAGGAGTTGATGCCACCCAGTCATATTTATATAAGATCAAGGAAGAAAAGCAGAAAAGCACAACAGATGACCAAAAACATAAAGCACAGTTTTTTGAAAAAAAAGAAAAAAAAAGTAAGAAGAAAAACAATATTAATGTTAAAACTAAAACAAAAAAAACAAAAAGCTCTGAGTTCTTCAGTTGCTGCTTTCTAGCAGGCTAAAACAACAATGTAAATACATTAACTCAAAACCAGAAAAGTAACATGCATTAAAAGAGTGCTTTTGTGATTCTGTGTCTCTTCCTCCTCCTGCTCAGAGCTCTCAGAGCTGGTGAAGGAAATATTTGTCCGTTAAAGCACTCAGAGTCCACCTCCATTAGCTTACTTCCTGTTGGCTCAGCCGCCGTTGGCCGAGTAATAACATAGTGGAGCAGGTTTTTAATACAGGGGGCTGCGGTTATCGTCCTGAGGAAAATGTGAATGGAGAAGTGTCTCCATGTAGGAGACGTAGCCACTGCTGGGTGTGTAGCTGTCTGACATGTGCTGCCGTGGCGGTTGAGGGGACGGGGCAGAGAGGAGGGGGTCAGAGTTCAAAGTAGCTTGGAAAGGAGTGGACTGCGGAGCCAGCGTGGGATCCGAGGCCAGGAGAGGCTCCGTGAGAGCGTCGTTGGTATCCATTGGGGACTCGGTGGGCTGGGACAAAGGCTTTGTAGCTGGTGGTGGACTAATACTGTGTTGCTTCAGTGCTGGTGCTGCTACTGGGGCTGCGGTTTGAGGGAAAGCCGGATGGGCTGTCTCCATGGGGGTGTGGGCAGGTAAGGCCGAAATGGAGGGCAGACGGGGGCGTTTAGCTGCCTTTGCTTCATCTGCAGAAGCTTCCTCCTGAGGTGCAGGTATAGCCTGAAAGCAGACAGATTTACATGAAGGAAGACGAGTACCAGTGTGTGATTTTATTTTTTCCCTTTGTTCTAGGGATCTCAATCTATATTGACCTCTCTCACCACCTCTTAAAAAACAGAACAAGGTTTGTGTGGTTTTACAGAATCTTTAAAGAAAGCTTTTTACCTAAAATTTGTAGTTTGTGCTGTTAAAAAAAATTGGAAAGTTTGCTTGCTCTAATGCATGGGAGGGATTGCCATGCACAACACAAACCCACTGCAGCCCAGCTGAGGACAGCAGGTGAGATTTCAACACCAACAGAGAAAGCTCTGCCTTACCTGTATCGTCATAAGACAAATATACTAGTCTGCTGCTGCGCTGGAGTTTCTTTTTAAGAACTTCCTCACTGGCTTCATACATGTTTTGTTTGCAGCCTATAAAAATAGTGCACTGCTTCATTGTACATGGAGCATTCTTACATCTGTAAAAATTTCTTTAAGCACTTCATCCATTCATTCTTTGTTGGTTGTTTTTTTAACTCATTGCCCATGTTTTCACCCTTGGTTTTCATCTACCACCAAATACACTCCAAATGGGTCATTTACTTTTAAAACAAGAACAAATCCTACTCTGGTGTGTAGGATACTCACCAGTCGGGCTCTGACCCTTTTGGGTAGTTCAAGTTCCAGGCGGTGGATGTCTGACTGTTTGAGCATCAGCTGACTTTGGTCCTGAAACTCAACCTAGAGGCATATAAACAACAGATTAATCAACACGTTTGTTGTTGTGAATGCAGAAAACGTGTGAGCATGCAGCTATGAGGAGGTGGGGGAGAAAAGTAAAATGACATTGCTGGCAAAGAAAAGGAGAAAACATCAGCAGAAAGGAGCACCAAGGTGGCTGAACAAGTGGAGATTTAAACTTTTGCCTGAGATCTAATGAGAAACTGTTTCGCTAAAGCAAACATGCAGTTCTGCCAACTTGTCCTTGACCACAGCACTGAACTCTAAAAAGCTGCTTGATGACTGGGCCAAGAGTTGCAGTTAAATGTTCTAAATATAAATGCAGGATTTTTTTTTTTTTTTTTAAATACACAAAGAAAAAGGGGACGAGGCCAAGGCTGTGGCCTTGGCTGCATGACCGGCTGGAGGCTTGTTTTTAGGTCATCAGAGCAGCACATTAAGAACAGATGGAGAGGGAAGATGAAAAAAAGAAAAGAAAAGATGCCTGTCTCAACAAGGAATTGTTGGGAAATATACAGATAAGACTAGAGATTATACATTAATATACAGAATACTCGAGGAACCAATATTATTCAATGGTGATTCTCAGGTGCATGAGACAGTAAAAGAAGTGTAACCTGTAAGTGACAGGGGCTCCTCACCTGGTAGAGCTTGTGGGTATGCTGTTTGACAAAGGAGGCATTGAGGATCTGACCCTCAGGTGTGCTGACCAAAATCATCTCCCCCTCATCTGGAGGACCGTTATGCAGGCAGTCATGACTCTGGAGGGGGGAGGAGATGGAAAAAAAACAAACAAAAACTATCAATTCAAGGGACCTGCAAGTATCTTTTCTTTATAAACTAGCTTTAGATTGAGTTTTAGATTGTGAGGAGGATTTTTTCTTTTTATGGGTTCACATTATTAAGTGAAGTTAGGCTCATGAGTGTGGTGAGAAGGGGAGGGTCAGTTTAAATCCTGCTACATAAATGTTTCATATTTTACATTAAATTACTACACATCTTATAAAATTATTTGTTCACCGTTCTCATAAATTGATTTTAATCTGTTAATTTAATACTATAAATGTTCAAGTTTTATAACTTCAAGCATGATTTTAAAAAAAAATTCATGCATTTATAATTAGTCATTGCAATCACAAGATGTTATGTTCAAAGTACTTGTACTTTCATTTTTTTTTGTGTGTGTTTTTAAAAAAAGCACTACCAGTTAGCAGTTTGGACACACCTCGTCATTCATTTGAATGGGAAAGTGTCCAAACTTTTGACTGGTAGCATTTGTTCATTAAAAAGCTTAAAATGACCCATCAACTATGAGTTTCATGCAAGTAGCATCTTGGCTGAACTGGAGAGAACACTCACGAGTACGTTTTCCGGGTGGACATTGTCACAGTATGAGCCATCATCAAAGTTGACCTCGTAGAAAGTCTGCGTTGCCATGCCGATGATGGTGCAGTGGTAGTACCAGCCATCAGTGTTGCGTCCAATCACCCTGTGGCCCAGATCCAGACCCTGAGGAGTTTTGGGTGGTGTTCGTGGCTTTGAGGGCTTTTATTTAAAAAAAAAAAAAAAAAAAAAAAGAAAAGAAAAAAAAAATTTAAAGAGGAAGGGAAGACAATTACAAAAGCTTATTTTACCTCCAACACCAAAATAACAGAAGAAAAAAAAAATCTTGCACTATATACAGCACATAAAATAATTCCAATGAGCATGCTCATTTTCAGGGTTTAAATGTACATGATCACACGTCTTGATCTGCTAATTTCTTAGCACCTACCTTTGGAGCGGTCTTTTTATGCTTGTGGCAGGTGATAGACACCATGTAGGGCCAGTCGGCAGGTTTCATCACCACGCCAGCAATTTGGGCGCAGGTGACGTGGAAGGAGGTGGCACAGTTCTCGTATGTGCACTGGATGCAGGCGCCGCGGTTCTGGCTAGGATTCCTGCCATGGCAGAACACGCATTTCTGCAACAGAAACAAAAACAAAAAATTGTTTAAATTTTTTTTTTGTTTTTTTCTTCCAGGTTCAATATAATATTCTTGTTCACTTTATGACTTCTATTTACAATTAAGACAAAAAGGTCATGTCCAAAAGAGCAGAGTAACATTTGCAGTGCTGACCTCATGATCATTCATGTAACTCGGGGTTCAGACATTTTCAATGACTGCACAATAATTTTATAAAATGAAGACGGTGGAAGCGTCAACATTTAACACTTTGTCTCCTGGATCTAAGATTTTGTGGTACTTCAAGTTTTTACTCATTAAAAATAGAGTGGATGTTTTCAGCCTTTCACACAGCTGATCAACAGCTGGAACAGACATTGATATAAGGACAGTCATGACATTTTTATCGTGGTAAACTTCTGCATAGTTGATAAAATCAGACATAAGTGGCCCTTTGACATTCAGAACAACTTTTTTTTTAAATTCCACTCTCTTTGTTGGGGGGAGACTTTCATCCTTAGTTGAATTCTCACATATGGATTTAACTTTCTTATTTGGGGTATTTTGCATTTAAAATCTCCAAACCTGCAGTGTTCACTCATCTTTATTTATACACCTCATTCACCCTTTCATCATCTTCCTCTCAAATGAAAATCTGCTTAAAAACTGTTAAAAGTATCCAAAAACTTAACCCAACTAACTGACCACTTCTGAGAAAAATGGTTGTTAGTGAAATCTTTGAATTGCGTTAAAGAATTTTTTTGTAACATTAGCATGTCAACAACTGTAGCCATTTGAACCACTTTTTGGACAAGTAGACAACGGTAGTGATCAGTCAGCCCAGCGACACAACTGAGAACATGAAGGCAAAGATCCAGGACAAAGAGGGTATTCCTCCAGATCAGCAGAGGGTGATCTTTTCAGGAAAATAGCTGGAAGACGGACGTACGCTGTCCGACTACAACATCCAGAAGGAGTCCATTGTCCACCTGATTCTCCTTCTGAGGGGAGGAAACTGATCTCCTTCCAACCAGATGTTCCCACCACTTTGTTCCTCAGAATATCTTCAACACTTGGATGTAACTAACCCCAGTTGCTGGAGCGTAACCAACACTCCAGCAACTTGGGCAAATGTTTAGAACATAATTTTAAGGCAATTATACTACATTTAATTTCAATCTGTTTTTAGTCTCTATACATCCTCATTCAATCTTTTTTTTTTTTTTAATGGAAAAAAAAAAAATACCACCAGCTAAAGCACAGCGTCAATCAATGAAGAATATTTTTATTATGTCAATGTAGCACCACCAAAAACATTAATGCTTTGTTTAAAAATAAATAAATAAAAATGAAAGCTTCAAGTGATAACGCCAAACCAAAACTAACTTATTTGAGCTTATTGTGAAGATCTGACATAAGGCTTAAATTAAGACTGTTTACATCTACTCTTAAAAGCACACGACAGAATCTGACTACACAAAGATCAAAATCAGCAGAAAATAACTAATTTTTTCAACTGATTTACTTCTGAATCACTGCCTTCAATTTATACACGTTAAACTCAACTCAAAGCATCTTTTCTCTAAATTTTAATGGACATCTGCTTCTCTGCATAACTACTGTTATTTTCACATTTATCTAGAGTAGAGTTTGAAACATGTTCGCATTATTAAATGAACTTTGGCTGTATAAATGTTCTGGATATTGCATTTCAATATTGGATAGCTGTGCATCTTAAAATCTCAATCTGACCAGAACAGGACCTAACGCAGAGTTTTAAAACCCTCACTGTAATTCAAACTATTGGTCTTCAAAAACACTTTGCTGGTGCTCTGTTCAAAACAGAGACTAAACCATTTATCTGCCGAGAAAAATAATTGGCCAACTGACAAAACAATAAAGCCACTGTTTTGCTTGGTGTTTTTGTACGCCGCAGGAGAACGTGTCTAGAAGCTGGCAGCTGATAAAGAGTTGAGAATATTGTTTGATTTCTGTTTGAAACGCAGTTTCCAATGCAGCTTAAATAAATCACCACCGAATACTTCCACTGCTGGTGCAAGATGCTATGAAAACTTCGGTAAAAAGATATATCTTTTAAGAATTTAAGCAGCGTTACTGCACCTAAGAAATTTTTGAAAAGACCACGACAAAAAGAAAAACAATGTGTGAAATCATCCCTTTCCTGAGAGCGCAAGGCACAAGGGTGGGAGGGAAATGCACCGTTTGCTGAACATGGTGCAATATAGACTGGTTCCAAGGGAGCATGTTCACATTTGATCAGCCCAGCCATCCGAATCATTAGACTGCACAGCTTCTTCTTGAAGCCTTTTAAGAAGAGATGGAAGAAACCTGCTTTGACAGCACTCCGATGCAAATGTCAGATAGCTTGAGTTTGACAGATTATTCAAAGAGAAAAGTAGGGAGAGAGGTGACATTATTTGTGGGTTTGCGGTAATATACAAGGGAGAACTGCCATCATTCACTGTGGAGCAGAAATGGGGGAGAAAGAGGGAGACAGCGAGTAAGGAAAGAAAGTAACAAGTTGTGTTTAAACAATGGGGGGAAATTGCCTCCGACCTATGGGACGGACACACTTCATTTGGCGCAGTGAGAAATGACAGCTGATTATTCAGCCATTCCCCTCAGCATGTCTGTTTTACCCCACTTCTCACAAAAACGATCTATCCACCAAGAAAGGAGGGAAGAAAATGGAGAAAGTGACAGATACAGAGGCAATGAAAGGGAAAGATGGCAATCTGCTTCAATCCAGGAAAAGACTGGGGGAGTAAACAAAGGATGGCTGGCATGAGAAAAAAAAATTCTTAAGTGTAAAAAAAAAAATGAACACAAGAAACTCAACCACCTCAGAAAGCACAAGTAGAAAGATGTTCAAGTCAATTTATATGTGAATACAAAAATGGTCCGATTTGGCTTAAATTCTGACCTCTGCTCGCTTGATATTACACAACTTTATGAAAGAAATCTCAGATTTGTTAGCTGGACCTTACCAGATTCTTGCGGGTCTCTGGTACAGCGCTCACATCCACGGGCTCTCTCTCAATCGCATTGATGAAGCGCACCTCTGGTACACCGATGGCACAGATAACGTGAACCCACCTGTTGACAAAAATTGGAGAAGACACCATGAAACCCCCAAGAAAAATCAGCTGAGACAAAAAGCATCTGTATTTTAAAACTGTCTGAAAAGAGCAAATCTGTTCTTTAAATTGTTGCCTCGAGAAGACCTAGTATCTTTGTGCTCCATTGTCAGCAAATTTACAAAAAAACTAAACGTCAAGTAAAATGCAAGCACTGGCCTGTTATCTGTGGTGATCTTCAAAGCTCCTCCTCGTAAGTTGCAAAGGCAACACTCCTAAAAGAAAGAAAGAGTAAAATAGAATTCAGCCCTTATCCTACCAGAGTTTAGTCGAGTTTCTTTCGTAAATGTCAAATCAGCTGCAAGTCATTCATGCTTGTTCATGTCATGTTGAATGTTAGTTGTGTTTCTATATGCACAATATTGTAGAGGATCCAGCTAAAATCAAGACTACTAAGATTCAAAATCCTGCTTTTATTCGCACACCTGAATGCATTTCAAATTGCTGTAAGGTGCTTTGCTAGAGGTGATATTTCTGCAAGACTAGGGCTTGTCAATGAACAGATCTGGCTTGTGCAAAATTTGTTTGTGAACTTCACACAAAATACATTCAGTGAATCTAAAACATTGTAGTTACCAGAAAGTTTTGAAATCGCAGGAATTTAACAGGCGGGAGGGGATTGTTGAAACCAGCCCAGTTTACGAATCAATGTTTCTGTTATCTCGTCTTGACAAGATTTCTCTTTTATAAAAGAGAAACTGTTTTCATCTTCCCTCTTTTCAACCATGACAGTTTTTTTTCTTTTTTTAAAAAATATATCTGAACCAAAGCTAATTCAACCTGGCATGAGACACATTTACTGGTTTAAACTGAAGTTTGAGGAGAGAACTGCTCTTTTAGGCTTGATGGTTAGTTCTTCGTATCAGTTATTACCACCACTCACCACTGTCCAGGTTCCTGTGGCACACCTGGAGCACGTCCAGGAGCCCTTGACAGAATCTGGCTTCACACCGTAACAACCTATAAGAGAGAAGACACTAATCACGTCACATATTTCTATTATGAAAGCTAGAATTACATACTTGGAGATTTTCAGTGTATTGATAGTCAACATGAGGTCCAGTTTAACAAACCTGCCTGTAACCTGTTTTTTTTTTTTTTTTCTTTTTGTAACTTGCTCATTCTCCAAACTTAACCTTCTGAAGCTTGCAGGTTTACATACACATGGACATGTCTGAATGACCTTAAGTTGGATGTCTACTCCAGCACAATGAGGAGCAGGAGGGAAGGACTAGCATTTCTAACAGGAGTTCTTTCTGCTTCACATCTTCCCATCAATGGCAGCACTGTTTCAGCAGCTGAGCCCAGTTCATCTCTGGATAACTAATGAATTGGCTTTGAAGGTACAATCCAGCTTTAGGGATAATAAGAACCCAGGAGGGTTGTTAAAGACCCTGCATGTGTGCACTTTGGTGGTATGATTCATGCATTTGTATGTTCAGTTAGGTGGTACCATTCAAATGGTATTCAACAAAGCCAGACTGAATTTGCAAAATTAACACTCTTTAACCAAATCCTGAGATTTATGTCCATGCTACCAGTCTACTTTTGGACATTTTACAGAAAACTTCATTATTTACACTTTTGTAGCCAATTTTGAAAAATATAAGTCAATACCAACTAATACACTTATGCCTCATGTGGAATTGGGGCGAGATTTTAACATGTAGGATTATACATTTGTGTTAGACCAATACTTACTGGCATGAACCTGCAGGTTACAAGACGAACAACGGATCAGGAGACTGGTTCCATCCTCCCCGATGTGATAATTGGTTGGCAGTGGCTCTGTGTTTCCTGCTCCAACACTGAAGCACATCTCTGGGACCAATGGACGAGTTGAACTGCCATGACGGGGCAGGCGGGTTGGTGGGGATTCAGCTGTATTCTCTTTCTGCAGATTGAATGGTCAGAAGGGTGGAGAAAAGAAAAGTTTACATGCTACATATGAGTGGGCTGAACTGTTATCACAGCAGTCATTAATACCTGCCTGACAAATCTGCTTCAACGGCAGCATGAACTTACCCTTATGTAGGGACAGAAGAGTGAGCAGATGGCGCAGTGCGGCTCGAGTGCAGCCACAGCATCATTGAAGGTCTTCTCTGCCAAGAAGTTGGGTGAATGATTCTGCCACAGGTGTTCCTGTTTCTTCATGCTGCTATCCATCGACATCGGGGATGACAGCTCTGTACAAAAGCAGATATCCACAGTTTAAAACAACTCCCACTTACAGAGATGAATGAAAATTATTTTCTACTGATGATTTTAGTTGTTTGATATGAATAGAAATCATTTTATAAAGTTTGCTTAGAAGCTATTAAAAAGGGGAAAAAAAAGAGAAAACCACGCACTACTCCAGGACAACAAAAACAAAGGACTGAACACAAAAGGCGTTGAAGTCAATATTTGATACTCTAAGTCAACTTTGTAGTGAAGCCTTCATGTTAGTAATGCACGCCGTTTGATAAAAACAGAGCAAAAAAGGAAAGAAACATCTTTTCACAGGTTTCCACTTGAACTTGTTTTCTCCCACCACAACCCTTCCCTCTCTCCCTCATCCACCCATCTGAAGGACAGGGGGAGTCAAGTCGCAGCCCTTCAACATAAAGTGACTTTGAAAGCAGGTAATTGGAAGTCATGATCCCCAGATCAATAAGTGTCAGTCAGAAAACAAAAAGAAAAACACAAGGTAAAGCAGGGGAACAGAGCCTTGCCATCTTGACTTCATTATCCTCACAACGTGCTTAATTTCTGTGGGTGTTTTTCCTCCTTTTTTCTCAAGATCAGCAATAAAATAACTGGGCTTTAGGCAGATCTGTTTTTGCAGCAGTTAATATGAAGAAATCTCAACTGATATCATTAAATAAGGATAATTGACCCATCTGCAGTTTCAAGAGTAAAATATTTAATGTGCATAATTATAAAATACTCTTAAGGTGCATTAAATATGCAGTGACACTTAAAAAGCACATACCTTTGTCACTCGTTGGGTCTTGTTTGACGATGGACAGGGGGGTACGCATGGGTGGTTTGCTCAGCGGGTGGCGGCGACTCTTCTTCACCTCTGTTGGCATTTTCATTTTGGTGTAGCTTGTCTGATAAAATCAAGGTTGTGTCATCGGTTGTCATAAACATATTCTCTCTTTACATTGTGCAAAAGTTTTTTTTTTTTTTTTTTTAAATATTTGTTTTCAGTCCTGACAAGTCTCACCTGGGCGGGGCTCACTTCCATGTTGGTGTTTGTCGACATCGTGTCAAAATGACTATACATGTTTTTCTTTGAATTGTTGATGGAGGATGTAGCAAACTGCGCAAATGCTTGTTCAAATCCAGACGTGATCGTTTGAGTGTTGGACATCCTCTTCGGCTTTTTCAGCTTCTTTTTCTCAGCGTCATCAGTCAAGATCTGCGGTTTGGCCTCTGATTCTGGTTCTTGCTCTGGTGCTGTCAAGAACAAGAAGGTAGGGGGAGAAAAGGTATTACAATGAATGCTGGGAATTCAACCTAAAAAGAACTGTATTGTTCACATTTGCTACAAAATAATGCTCAGTAAATGCTGAGCTTTCTCATTTTATTAATACCAACAGAACCTGTTAGAAGCAGACTTTATTACTAGAATTAGATATTATCACAAATGTTTCACATCTTTCTCACCCTCTACAACTGGAGTCCATGCTGCTTTGGCAGCAGCCTCCTGTTCCTCACGTTCCATCGCCTCCAGGGTCATCATTGCCTCTCTGGCTAAGCGCTCCTCCCTCTCCTGCCTGCGCTGAGCCTCGCGCTCCTCCACCTGACGCTGGTACTCGGCAGCGTTCAGTTCAATTCCCTCTTCTGCCAGCACCTTCACCTCCTCTAGCTTTAGACGACGCACCTGCTTCATTTTTTGCATGGCCCTGGGGGGGTGCACAAACACAGCCTTTATGAAACCTTCATATAAGACCTCACACCCCTTTGAGAACAGAAGTAATCAACTTCTAATTTTACTTCAGTGAGCCACAAATGAAGAAGACAGTTTCAGAAGTACCACATTATAAACAAAAATAAGAAACAGAAGGTATTATACTAAATGATTTCATAACTGGCTTACATATTTGGAAGTATTCCTGACTACCAGCCAACAACCTGCGTATCAAAAGCTGAATGTATGTAGTTGGACCTCTCACCTTCGCAGGAGGTTGACGCGGTATGTGACCCGGTGCTGCCTCCAGAGCTCTAGTTCAGGACTGGTCAGTTCTGTGGGCTTTAGGTGGTCCAATACTGTAATGTCTTTGCCCTGCTTCCACATCTCATAGCGATCGGGTTGCAGGCAGCGCACAAACACATCCATGGAGATCTTCACCATGTCCTTACGACAGGAACACTGAGGAGGAGCGAAGATATTTAGAAATCTAGTACTCCATCTTAAATTTGGTAATAGCTGCAGGTTGCGAATTAAGTCAACTTCTATTCACACTGAGCTTGTGATTTAATGTTGCATTGTGCTGCATTCAGGTTTTTAAAGTCTGACCTTCCTGTTGTTCATCTACCTCCCACAAATGACACTTTTTAGCTACACTTTTGAGTGTAGCTGAAAATTTCTTTGACTGAAATCTCAATGTAGAGACACTTTTTATGAACATAATAAAGAGAAAAGGCACTGTAAGGGCAACCTAAAGAGAAAATCCATGTCAGAAGTTAAAATACCAGAATGGATTTTTTTTAATAACCAGATAAGAAACATAAAGAATAATAAATTATGTTGACAGTGTTATTATTTAACCATTCGCACTTCAAAATGTCTGCACAAACCTGATCAATATTACAGGGCAGTGAATCTGGAGGCTAACTGTAGACTCACACACAAGTGTTGCTGCAACTCTTGGAGTTGTCCCTTGTTTATGTTTTCATCATAAAAATACAAAATGAACCCAGTTTCTTCCCTCTAGCTGCATTATAAACCCAAGTGTTTGCCACATTTGACAAAGCTTATGATAAAAGAGTAGTTTATATTTATACCTGTAGTTACTGCTGTTTTTTGTAGTTTGTTTTGAAATACATTGATGTATATTGTCCATTCCTAATACTGTACATAGCACAATGTTTTAATGACGACTTTATGTGGTAAGTTGATAGGTGATGCCTCTGATGGTGAGAAAGGATTGCCGTGATAAGTAGCCTGTGACACAACCACACAAATGCAAAAGCATGAGAGATTCCCACACTCTGCTACTTCTCTCCAGGTTTTATTCCTGAGGTTTATATCACAATGACAATCAAGTCTAGTCCTATAAAATGGGGCGATTGGTCGCACCAAACATCAGTTTTTCCTCCATTTTGCCTGGTACAAGTCAGTAGAAAAAAAATTCCAAGTGCAACAAAAAGCATGATGTGAAAGAAGTATACAAAACAAAAATGAGAGCAGAGAGAAGGCCAGATGAAAATGTTTCCTTTTGTGCTTTGCTTGCTGTATTGTATTCAGGCCCCACCATCCTCTGAGCTGTATTCAGAGTCTTATGTTCAATTACGGAAAACACAAAAAGTCAAACCTTCGCAGCGAAACAATATCCAGCCTACATCTCATCTTGGCACCACTTGACAGGTGGCAACATTAAAATATGGTGTCAGAGCAGGATGTGTGTGTGTGTGTGTGTGGTGGGAAGGCTTCAGTACTGCTGACTGCAACCATCATGAAGCCTGGAAAGCTTTTTTAAAATTTTCCCCCGACTAAATACTGTGGATATAGGTAGGTAGAGGAAGGTGGATTAGTTTTCTGCTACAGCTGGTACCACATTCACCAACTGATCGTAACAGCAGCACTACCTGCAATGTTCAACATGTCACCTTTACACAACAGAGTAATGAAGGATTAGGATAAAATCCTGTACTCCAGTCTTCCATCAGGAGGCAAACTTTGTCATCCTTATTGGAAGAGAAAGAAAATAAGCCTCCTCCATTATTAGGTTCTGGCATGATCCAATCAGCAGTCCAGCATGTCTTTAAGTCGGATTTATAAGGGTATTAAGGTTCTAATTATTTTTATGAAATTGTTAAGCAGCTAATGGACACTGCCAACATCCTCTAGGGTTAGGATTTACACATTTTATTCTAATGAAGTTTTTACATGAACATTAACATTTGAAAATGTACACAATCTTAAAAAAAAAAAAAAAACGAGACTGGAAGTCAATAAGGTCTTAAGTGTGCTTAGTCTCAAAGAATCTAAATCATTTGCTCCACAGACCTGGAGCCTCTTTATGGATCCATAGGCTCTTTTTGACAAGTCTTAATAATATTTTTTTTTTTTAAAAAGTTTGATAACTCCAACCCATCTGGATCCACAGAAGCCAAAAAAAAAAAAAAAAAAAAAAGTATCCACAATTCTTTATGCTCATTTAGTCAACACTGCTGATGAGGAAAACAAATCTAAAATACTAAAAGTAAATAATGCTTTGACAAGCTATTACAAATTGTTCGGGTGCAAAATATTGTATATTTTATACAGCAGAATATATGTCTTTTAGTTAGCCATGCTACCAAACCCTACTGTACCAAGGGGTGTGCATCTTAAATTGATAGTTAAATAATAGCTCTATTTTAGCATGTTGCTTAACTGTTTTGTTAAGTGAAGGAAGATTAAATGGAAACCCAAATGAACTCAAGGTCTTTTTTGCCTTAGTAGCCCTAAACACCTCCAAACTGACTACCAGCACTGTAAATGTAATCACCACACCTTCATTCATTCATTCTATATAGACATTAGGAATATTAATAATAATAATAATTTAAAAAACAAAAAACGGCTGTGAATTTTATCACATGTCAAGCATGTCAACTGCGTCTTGTAAAGTCACCAGACTTGGCTTTTGTGAAACCTGTTATATATCAAAGTAGCCCTGCAATACAACTAAAAACAACATATTTCATTAAAAAGTAGTTGAATTGGCAAAGTCTAATGCACAATCACAGCATCTCTGGTCTCGTCAAAAACATGAAAGAGAGGAAAACTAATCCAAAAATATGGAGAGTGGCATCTACAGTATTGGAACTGATAAAAGTAGTCCGATTTAATTTGGGAAGTGGGAGGATGGCTTTAGCTCCTCTCACAGAAAGAAAAAAAAGAAATAAAAAAAAAAAAAAAAAAGATTCACACTGGAATCCTGAAGTAGCTGTATCAAACTGAGCACCACATCAACAAAGAGACTTTCAAAGAAAATGCAGTAGATTCAGAAGACAAAATGTCTAAACTCAGTGATAAAATAGTGTGGCAGGCATAAACAACAACATGAAGAATGCTTTTTACCACATTCAGTTCTGTGGGTGGCTCAATGCTCCTTTTTTTTTCCTACCAAATTTGCTAGAAACCTACGCTTATACAACGTCTTAACCGCTGCAACTAAATCTGAAATACTTTCTGAAAGTTTCCACCTTTTATATTAAAAAAAAGGAAAAAAACATTTTAACATAATTATTAAAAAGCCTTGATATTAAAATGTCTGCTTTATACGTTTGAAACAGCAAAGCCTGAAGGGTTTAGGAGAAGGTTAAAACCGGCATGTCTTAAAGAATGACATTCATACACAGAACACAAAAAGTGCTGACAAACAGGCTGTTTGACTGCAGCTGTGTGTTCGCTTAGTAAGTCAGACAGATGGGTCAGCAGTTGAGGACCCTGTATTTAATAAAACCCTGCTGCAAAGCACGGTCAAGCCAACATTCTCTATGTGGTGTTCTGGCAGCCTCAAAAAGGTGACAAATTTGATACCGAACCTCATCGTTCATTGTCCCGTTTGCTGCTGACAGAATAGGGCATGGTAGGCGGAGGGTGAGAAAGGGAGGAGAGACAGCCAAACGAGTTAACAAATGGCTGCTTGAGCCAAAGACAGACGGAGAAAGATTGGGCAGTTTAGAGACAGACTGAAAGAAAATGAAACTTAATTATTGCTAAACGCGGCCGAGATGAGCCAGCAATATAAAACTACTCTATATTTAGTTCAAATTATTGAAATAGAGCAAAAATCACTAATGAAAGGTGCATTATAATTTTCCTTAAGGGCTAAGTACTGAATACATGTTTGAATATTTCAAATGTGGATTTAAACTGATGCAATTTCAGTTTTCAGAACACTTTTAAGACAAAAAAAATTACAAATTTTATTCAATTTGATGACAAATAAACATGACAAAAATTTCCAAATTTTTTCAAGGCCATTTTGGTAATATTATATTATCTAATACTAGGAAAGCCTTTGTGACGACAAAAACACAAAGAGAGAAAATTTCACTGGACAAATGTTGTAAATCCACATTCTTTTGACTGCACCGTGGTTTTTGGAGCTCAGGTCGGTAATGGCAAATTGATCACTCTTCTATATCAAACTGAGACAAAGTGTGCAGGAGATGCTACCTTGAGCACTGGAGCTTGGTATACTGGTTCTTAACTTACAAATGGCCACATGGGTAAAGCAAGGCGGCCAAAATGAGAGTGTAAAACAAGAGAGATGTACTTCTGAACACAGGTACCTCATAAATCTGAGAAGCAGCCAACTAGTGAGAAAGCCCAAAGAAGGAGGATAGACAGGAAAATGGAGTAGAAGATATAGAAAAAGAGAGAGATGGGGTTTTCAGGAGGACACTATAGTTGGGCTTCCTTCCACAACTAACCCACGCCCTGTCAATTTCACACTCAACAGCCCACAGGGAAAAGGGCCGGTTGCGTCAGTACAAAGACGCACCAGTAACAGATGGCGTGGACCAGAAAGCCCGATGCTGCTTTTATATTTTGATATGATCCATTATATTACTCCTTAAAGAAAGCAAGCAGCCAGAGCAGGGCAGCTGCAAAGTTGCTCCTGAATCGAATGTAGGATCAAGTTTAATGTGAACTCTCCATTTTTCTCCAGAGTTTGGGTGCTGATCAAGATTTAGGTGGGGTTTTTTTTTTCCTACTTACATATTTCATGCCTCATCTGAAGTTCGTTCATGCTGCTAACAGTATTAGTTCACTGATGAATGCTGTCGTTATTTAAAGGAATTACATATTCAGGTTTTTGCCTCCATCCTAATCACTTGTCACGACTTCATCTGTGCCTGAACTGAGTTTAAATTAAGCATATATATTTTTTCAATTTATCATGAACCTTTATTTACAGTGTTTCAGTTTCTTGAAGATCTGCAGGAACAACATAAAACAAGATTTCTCAACAATGAATATTACTCGTAATCGTTTTTGCCACTTCACATCATATGTGTGAAACCATTAAAATAAACATCACCCTTAATTTCTGATACATCTTAGAGATTTCAGATCTCTGCTCCTCACAGAGCACCAGCTGTGTTTCATATCTTACCAGGGTAGCATTCTTGCCGTAGTCCACCCAGCGCAGAGTAGCAAAATTTGTGGACTCTGCGCAGTTGAAGCCATGGTTGAAGCCAGCGTGGTAGCCATAAGGAAAAGTAACCATAAACTCTCCTTCATTTTGAGTTATCTGTTTGCATACAAAAGAAAGAAACAGAAGAATGAAAAAACAAAGTGGAATCAATTCTTGACATTCCTCATGCACTCCCATTTAAAGTCTGAATACTGAATTTACCAAGTCTGCATCTTTACATCCATATACTGAGTTCCTTACAGCTGCAATTCTCTTTTTTAGCGTTAAAAATCACATAAAAACATTCTTTTATTAGCCACAAGTTTCACAAGAAAAACAACTGCTACCAAAGTCGATGAATAAATGGAGAGTCTGGCTCCTGAGAATAAACTTTTCTTGAAACTTTTCTGACTTCAACCCAACTGCTGCTCCCAGTGTTGAGCATCTTCCCATAAGCTCAGTATTATTATGAAAATGTTTAAGAATACGAGGGCAAGTTAAGCACATTCTTTTTTAGCATGTCGCCCCAAAGCTTAAGCACTATATATATGTGGCTGTGGATCTCGGCTTCTTTGTGAAGCCTGGATTCCTGCAATCAAGAGACACATCAAGCCAAACGAAGAAACAAGCGTGAGGGGAGAGAGGGATGGAGGCTGAAAGCGGGAGATAAACTTCCTCAACTAAAAGCAGTGGTTCAGATATCAAACGCCCCTCTTCGCTGTGCCAAGAACAGAAGACGGTTTTATTTTTACACATAAATCGGGATAGTCACTGTAGGTGTGTAGCACGTAACATGTTCGCTGTGATAATGATATCCTGAGGGGGGAGGGATGACATAGGATGGGTGGGGGGTCTGGCTTTGGGGATCTTTGGATGCCTGTTCTGCCTCCCCCCCTTCTCACCCCCCATCAATCTTCCATTAATTTTCTTGTGCAGTGGAGGCTTTTGCTACAAGCTGAACGGCACAAAAGAAAGGTGAAAAGATGCCAATTAATTTTCAGTGACAGACAGAAAGAGACAATCTTTACTGGTCTACGCATCAATACTCAGTCATCCGAACAAGCGCACTTCTCCTGCAATTTATGGAAACCACACAGAGAGAACAGCGGGTAAAACAACACAGCTTCACTTCCTCTTTCGTATACAAGACATCTCAAACTTTTAAGTAATCCCACAGTCATTATTGGTTACCATGACGCTGAAGCTGAATGAAACTAAATGAAAGGTGCCACAACAACCCATTTTAAAATGACTCCAATAAATGCAACATTTACAACTGTGATTCAGTATTGGCTGAGTAAAAGCAAAGAAGATTCTAACAACTGATAAACTCATTGTGTTGATTAATGCAATCATTACCCCCATCATGTACGGATATGTTACCACTCACCCTGTCAAAGGGAATGCTGTACTTCTTCAGGATGGATGGAGATATCAGTGTCATCTTGTGGCGAAGGAAGGCGTCGCAGCCTTGGCAGCTGCCAGGGAAAAAGCCTGCAGAGGACAACAGGGCGCACATGTGACTGAAAGAATTTCATTTGATACTAGACTATGGATTGAAAGTGAAAACCTTGGCTTATACTGCATCTGCACAATGAAAACCACAACACACATACCACCCAATGACAGTCTTTGCTATATACAATCCTGACTGAAAAATAGTTATCAATTATGCAGATGCCTGTTAATGACTGAAACATTTCCTGAGGAATCATATCATTCTCCAAAGCTGAACTTTAGTAGCAAATACTGATAAACTTGCAAATGGACCTTCAAAATAAGGCATGCAATATTAAAATTAAAAGAAAAGAAAAAGAAAAACTCATTGCCAACTATTTGAAACTCTGTAAAGCAGCATACTGCAGTTAATGAGGGAGTAATCATTCTCAGATCCCAAAATACTCCAACTCTGCTTGAACAGAAAACTGAAAATCCTCTAGAGCTCCATTTCCACAATCAAGTAAAACAATCCCAGATGACTAACCTTTTATAAAATAGATTAAATAATTTTGTACACACTAAATACCATAAATATTTGTATCAAAAGAAAAAAAAGTATTCAAATCTGATTATCAAATAATCTGTGTTCCGATTCCTGTGCAGCCTTTACATATTTCTAAAGTGTTTTGACACCACAAATTGAGCAGCTTTCTTCAGCTGAAATATAGCTGCATTTATCACATTACTGTTAATCCTATAACCTGGAAAAGGAAATCCGGTTTCCCGTCAACATGGAAATAAATTAATTTACTGCCTTAAGTGAAGTATAAGCATGTTACCATAGTGCATTTAAATGCACTAATTGCGTGCCTTCAGGTTGGATTTCAGGGGAAATCTGATGGACCTCAATATAGCACAAAAGAATACTACAGACTACAAAACTGAAACTGGGTGGCGTCATCTCAGAAAACCGTGATCCCATTCAGTGCAACCAAAGAGGAAAATCTTGGCCTGAAGATTCTCTTTGTTTATTTAAACATGTCATTAATTTTAAAAGTAGCACCACTGAAAGTCAAAGGCTGGGTGTTTTAACAAAAGTCTTATTTGTCTACTTCAGTGCAATTGATCCAAAATAATGAGGTTTAAAACTGCTGATGCCACACCCCCAAGGTCACATCTAAAAAAAAAAAAAATAATAATTCTGCAGTTTCAGTATTTTGTTACAGATAAATACAACTCTTTAAAAGACATAGAAAGCTTTGAGATTGTAATAGAACTCCAACAGTTTGGACTTTCAAAGCTCCATCTTACAAAACAAAGGCTCACTTATGCTCTTAGAGGACCTCAGATGGACTCTACATAATCAAAAGAGAAAATTTCTCCTCCATCACTCACTCCCACTCTTTGTCATCTGTACCCACCACTGCTTCAAGGCAGGGGGTTCCATCTAAGCCGTTACCCAGTTAAACTTTAATGTGACTGACAGTATGATCGGCACCAATTTCATCAGTCATTTTCACTGCATTGTTTCAGCCTCTGTTCCACCCTACAAAGAAGAGGAGGGAGAGTGGGATCCTACACTCTCACTGCCTGCCTGCTTGTTGGAGCTGATAAAGGTGAATAATGTGCCGACAGAGGCTTGGTATTAATCCCTATTAAAATGCAGCTGGCTCTCTAAGCTCTCCACAGGAAAATAATAACTGAAAAGCTTCATTTTTGTCCTTTTGAGTTGGAGAATTTAGTTGCTGCCTCCTACACTGAAAGTAAAATAATGCATTGATGAGGACGTCATAAGAGTTACGGCTGCCGTGGCATCAAAACAATTTCCAAATGAAAAGATGGTTGTCCCAGCCCATTTGGCATTCACTCCACACTCATAACCGTCACTTTAGGACTCATAAACAGTTGGCTGAGCGTGTGCCAACGACGGCGTTGATAGGTCAGTGGGTGTCTGTTAAATAAGGCTGCTGCTGCTTTCCTCCAACTACCAGCTGCTTTGATAAGGAAAAGAACTGGAGGGTGCTATAAGAGTGTCTATATACAGTCCAGATTTCAAGTCTTTGGGATTTAATGTGATCAAATCTATAAACCCGGTACTGAACTTACCAAGTCAAAGCAACAGAAAATGTTTATTGAAACGTGAACACACTACCAAAAATTAAAACATTTTCATCTTAACCCTGTAGCAAACTTATAATCACATCCTGTCCACTTAATGTTTTGGATTTAATTAAAACACTTAATTTCCAGGTACTCTTTAATTTTTAATAATCATCTTTCCATTTCATTATTAAAAAATTTAATTTATTTATTTTTAAAGAAGGCAAATATCCCCTAAAGTGATTAAGATAATTTTGGAACAAAAATGGAACAACCTTTCAAAATTAGATAATACAATTTTCAATCAATCTGAGTCATCAATCAAAAGGATTAAAACGGGATAAAAACACATATATTAACATCATCCTTTTACATAGTTCCTGACAAGGGCTTAGACATCTGTGATGTACAGCAGTTATATGTGAACTGAGCTAAATATTTAATGACAACAGCTCATATTATGAAAACTTGTGCTGTAGCTCACGTATTTAATCACGAGCAACACCTTGTTTTCAAAATGGATATGTACTGGTCACATTTCAACTACAGTTTTGAAAATCCCAGCTCTTCATAGTATCTAATAAGAGGAGGAGACAGAAACTACCTACTGGTGTTCAATTCCGAGCTCATTGCAACAACAGAGTTTTGAATTAAGCTCCCCCTCCCCAACACACACACACACACCCCTTATCTTCTATCTCCCTCCGAGTATCATGCAAATACTCCATTGTGCACTATTTATGCAGTATTTATGAAAATAGGTAATATACAGAAGCGGAGAACATGAGCACTTCTAATGAAAGCAGGGAATAAAATGTGAGATCTTGCAAAGACGCCTTAAAGAATGTCATTCTTTAAGACTGATGGAATGGCTTCACTACGTCTTATTTATCTGCCCCAGATGTTTCAAGATGTCACATAAAAAATAAGCTCTGTTACTGCAATGGAAATCAGTGAAGACTAATGCTCTCTCCAAGACTGGTTTGAATGTGCTTAGTTTTGTCTTGTAAAGATATGCAATGCTTCTGAGCGCAAAATGCCTCAAGCCAGTTTAGTAGGCACCTACATCTAAGGCTGTCTCCTGAGCATCACCAACATTCACCATTTTTATCCATTTCATTCTAGAAAACAAAAAAATGCTGACTTCATTTCAAGCCATTTCTTGTTCAAATTCATCATTTTCAACCCTAGTCATCTATTCAGTGCAAATGACTCCAAACATGTACTATTTTGAGTTGTGTTTTCTTCAGTTCCTCTTCAGTATAGCCCAGTGGCAAAGATGTTTATGTTTCAAGGGTTGAGAAAAGTTGAACACATGTGAAACATGATGACGTATACACTGCACTCTTCATTGTGGTTTTCTGATAAGAAACTGCAGAAAGGGTGTCAATTATGTTGAGTAAACAACTCTAAATGGTGATCTCTATGCAGAGTTCAGGTGAACCAAGACTGCAGATGACGAACAACAGAAATGCTTTTGCTCTTACACACTACTAGGAAAACCGGTTTATGTGTTCACTAAAATTAAATGCATTTTAGGTTCTCACCTTGCGCCAGCCTCTCCAGCCTCTTGCCATGCTCAGGTGGGATGGTGTACCTGCAGATAAAGAAGGGAGGTGTTCAGCTTGAGATATTGCCAAAAAAGACGAAGAGCCAAAATCAAAATAAAGTTGTTGTCCACTATTATTTGCTATCCCAATTAGTTCATGCTTTATTTATCCATATGCTCCACAGTTTATAATTTTAAAAAATTAAAAAAAAAAAAAAAATCAAATGAACCTCTGAGTACAAGTCATTTCAATTATTTACACAGTATGAAAATACCTGTTATGTGATGGTGTAAATAATGCCAAAACTA
>JAOWBL010000019.1:5996579-6021038 GCA_028564865.1 Zenarchopterus dispar | reverse complement strand
AGAGTCAAATATTTAAGAGTATAAAAAAGTTTGTAAATCAAGGATTATGATGATTATTATAATCACTTGCTTAACTGATTCCACTTGACATGGTCATGCCATGGTCATGCCCCCCCCCCAGCAAATTTAATTCACAATGCAGAATGTAGTGTAACTAAAATTTCTTCCATGGTTGTAACACACTATTTGTGTACTCGTCTACTTCTTCAGATTTGTTCAGGCTCACCATGAATGCCATAATGCGGTCCTACTCACTGCAGCAAAGATGTTCAATTTCTGTGAGCCTCAGAATGGAAAAGTCCACATTTTCACCATGGCACCTAAGGTAGTTACCAATTCTGCAAAAATTAATGTACGTCAACTTGGTCATCTTTGTTTTCCTAGTACTGTACGTCTTTCACAAACACACCGCCTGTCCAAAAGAAAAGGTAAGAAAAGGTCACTACCTGAATGGGCTTCACACTGGATAATTACTGCATGAACAATTATGTTTTAGAAATAGAGAAGATAACAAACCTAAGTGATGCACTGAGTAGCTTCTCACTTCTTATAAAAGCAAACTGGAAGACACATGCTTTGTTTGTAGAAAAGATGTTCATCTGTTTCATAAGGTTCAAATTACTGACATGCATCACGCAAAGAAAACATCCAGAGAGAAGCTGAAACTACTAAAATTAGACTAAGACCTGCCCAATGCTTTGTCCAAAACTATAACGATAGAGGAAAAAACACAGTAGAACTCACAGCTATGTTTAGTAAGGAAAGTAAGTTTCACATGCACAATACAAGTACTGAAGGGACTGGGGAAAATAAACAAACAAACAAAAAAAAACCCCACCTATCAGTGGGTTCAATCACAAAAAAAGGTTCCAATTTGGTAAGGGGTCATAAAGAGAGTCTCTACAGCAATGGAAGAAGGCCATGTGATCTGATGAGTCCAGTTTTACCCTGTCCCCAGAGTGATGGGCGCTTCAAGGTAGGAAGGTCCATCATACCTAATACCTACCATACAAGCCTATGGGGGCAGTGCTACTATCTGGGGTTGCTGCAGTGGTCAAGTCTGGGTTCAGCAAAGTTATGAACACAAAATGGGATCAGTTGACTCCCTGAATATGCTGAATGACCAGGTTGTTCCATTAATGCAAGTTTTTCTTCCCCGATGGCATGGGCATATTCCAAGCATAACAATGCCAGGATTTATCAGGCTAAAATTGTGAAAGAGTGGTTCAAGGAGCACAAGAGAACATTTTCACAAAGGGATTGACCACTATGGACTCCCAACCTTAACCCTCTTGAGAATCTTTGGGATATGTTGGAGAAAGCTCTGCATAGCAGTCCTACTCTCCTGTCAATACAAAACCTTAGAAAGAGATTAATGTAACTCCGGATAGAAATACATATTGTGCTATTCTAGAAGCTTGTTGGAAGGATGCTGCAACGAATCTGTGCCATAATCAAAACTAAAGGTAGTCCAACAAAATATTTTCTTTTGAACACGCAGCGTAGAATAAATATGTCACAGAAATTACCACTGCATTAAGTTGACGCTGGGTTAGTATAAACCAAGTGCCAAACAAACTTCTGATATGCATTTCATGTGAAACTAAGAGTTGTTGCAGTTCCTCGACTGACTGCTGGAGGTTGACTCCAAAAGCAAGTCAATCTCCATTGACTCCCATGTAAAAATGTTCAACTCCAAAGCATAAAAAAGAAGCATATTTACAGCATGGTTCAAAAAAAAAACAAAAAAAAAAAAAAAACAAAAAAAAATATTTTGGTCTCCATTTGTTTTCCCGCCCATGAGCTGCTCTGATAGGAGTCCCTTTTTTTTTTTTTCCCCTTCGGTATCATGCTAGGAGAGTTTATACAAAACAATATGTTTATTTCTAATATGACTGACAGTCGCCTCAACAAATAACTAGCCACTTTCACTTCCTCATCATCATGCTATTGAGCTTAGCAGAGCAACCAGCCATTTTTATGAACCCTCGCCAGCTAAAGGCAACAGTAATTTTTGATTTCACTGCTGAAAACATGTTAAACAGTTTGTTATGCAGTAAGCATCTGCTAGCAGCTCTGGAGACATTTCAGTGAGGATCCAGTGAAGGAGTTAGTAAACAAAACTAACTTTGATTGGCATATGGTGGGTGTGTTCTTGTCGGCTTCCAGAACAAGATGCCTGCAGCCCGTACAAAGAAAAATGGGCTTCAAGTCCGCTCTTTCAGGACATAATGCTTTATCCATTTTTTTTGTTTGTTTGTTTTTAAACAGTCTATGGCATAAACTACCAACAACTTTGTTACCTATTGTATATTGGATAGCCATTGGCTGTTATTACAAATAAATCTCTTATTACAAATAAATCTATTTCTTTATAAGAAGTTCAGCTGATGGGACATTCTGTGACAAAATTACTCTGATCAACATCAGTTATTGCTTGTTGGACCAAAGTTTGCCCTCTCTAGACTTTCAGGAAGTGTTTTTGACATTTAATAACAACCATTATTTTTTTAAAAGCAAGGATAATTGTCTATTCCTCTATTATTTCAATTTCAACACTCTTTTTAAAAGGTAAACAAAGCCTTTAAAAAAAATTACTTCTATACAATTCAAAGATACATGATTATTCCCTGAAGGGAAATTAAATTGTGCGATTAATTGCGAGTTTACTATCAAAATCTTTTGATTAATCGCAATTAAAAAGTGACAGCCCTAATTTTATATTATATATAAACAGATACAATGTATCTTCTTGTGCAAAATGTTAAATCTCACTTTAAATCATTATGTTTACATAATGTAAATATACAAGTCACAATGTGTAAATAAAAACACTTTGGAGTTATTAGGAAGTTTACTTTGTCACTTAATTGTTTAAATCCACTTCCAGTGACTATGCTATTGGATGCACAGAACACTACAGGGCCCTCTTATCCATCAGGGTTTTGGCAAATGAGTCAAGTCCCAAAATATTGGTATTTAGTTAATAAAATGTCAATTGCAATATAGATTTTGCCAAGTATCATCACAATAAGTATTTTTTAATGTACACACATAGACTAGATGTATAAATCTGAATTTAATGCTCAACTTTGCCATTTAAGGAAAAGTCAACAAACTAGATCCAAATCTGAACTACAGTGGTCACACATACCGTGAAATACAATGTTAGTTATTTCACTCACAGCAAATACATCTACAAAAGCCATAAACACATCCCAAAATATGCACAATATGCAATCTTTCATTCACAACCTCACACACAAATATTACCTACATTGTTAAAGCAGCAATAATTTAATTCACTTTACTACAGTGACTTCCCGGGTTGAAGCAAGGAAAACTGGAATTACATTAAGTCATTTGCATCAGGCAAAACAAGCCTTTACCCTTGAAATGGGCCAGGTTTCAAGCAGCTGAATTAAAAGACAAGAATAACTTGAAATACAAAATGCTGATACTTGTGAACACCATCTAATTAAAAATGTATTATCGGATAATTTGATCTTCAAAACTCATCTAGACTGCACATTTCAAATTAATTATGCTTTCACATTCATCATCTCAATATACAGTCATACTTTACAAGTCTGGGTCCCTCTTTATAATCAGGATTGATCAAATCAATGGATGAAAGGCCACATGATCCCCCATCTCCCTAAAACCACAACAAAAAGGGCCTACACGGATCATATATCTCCATCTGGGCCTTAAACTTACTTCTATATTGCACCAAAAAGCTATCTTTAATATGTTCGCAGACAACAGCCGTGAGATATATTCAATACCTTGCATAATTTGGGCTTGGTGGACATAAAACGTCGCTCTCGGGTCCCTGACTGTGAATTACTACTAGAAGCTGCCAAAGGCGACGCTAGCCTTTCACAGCTGACATTACTAGCTTTTTATTCAAGATGTAAGGAGACCAAAAACCATAGCGGAACCAAGGCACGATTACTAAGACGCAGAAATCGCATACAAGACGAGTGCGTTTTATAATGTTACATGTATGTGATTAACCAACCGAAAAAAACTGAAAGAGCAACTGCTTGTCGTATGTCGGTTAGCTCGCCTGCAGCTAACTGCTTCCATGTCTGCATTTAAAAAATACAAAACACCTCGACGACAGAAAAACACATACATAAGCAGTAAACGATTAAAATATGTTGCACTTGCATGAAATGAAACTAATTTAAGGGAAAATACCTCCTGCCGCAGATAAGCGTCCTCTCCTACTTTGCTCAAACGATTTGGTTTCGTTTAGTAAAGATTCCTGGTATCGATTTTCTTCTAGCATTAGCTAGTTGAGCTTGTTTAAAGGTCCACGCCCACGTCACAAACTCGCATTGCTATTGGTGGGACGGTGGTCTTCTTTGACGAGCTCATTGGTGACATGATTGGGTTTCTAGGTAACGGACAGACGAATCGACCAATCAAATCGCATACTCACGACTTCAATCATACACTTCCCTACCACACGCCACGCACGTATACACAAGCTAAAATGCTCTGAAGCCATTGTAAGACGTCTTCATTTTAGCAAATACAATTATCACTATCTTGAAATTTTTAGTTTAATAACAGTCAGCAGGATTTTGAACAATATCTTCACAAGTGTGGCCGTCTGCCTTTAAATGAAAAGTCAGCTTTAGAATTAAAGCGACGACAGTGAGGCAAGTTAATAATTTAATCCAAATACAAGTATTTATTGCCAAATTATAACCGACTCCACATACCAATTTTTCCCACTTTATTTAACACTGAAAATGTATTGACAAAATTTTGCACCAAACGTGCAAAGAATTCTTGAACTACATTATCCTAAAATGATCTAAAAATTTGACAATTTTAGAAAAAAAATATATAAATTTACCACTCTATGCAAATATTTGCCTCAATAACACAAATTGTATTTGGATACATACACTGTGCAGATGAACTTTACCACAAAATATTCAATAAACAGAAATAAAGGCAATGGCATAAATCACTACATAAAATGAGATATGTGGTGCATTTTCTTTAACCTTCAATGTGAGAACTCTGTTTTAAATTAGATCAGTTATAAGAAGTGACCTATGAGAAGACAGGACTGAACCCTCAACAGCTGGAGGAAATTGATTATTAAAAAAAAAAAAAAATTACATACATTAATTGTACAAAACAAAACAGTCTCCAAATTGAGTTAGGTTTGTTTATTTGGGATGAAAGCTAGGTAAATGGGAGTTCCACGTTTACACCTTTTGTACACCTGTATCTCTTTGGACTATTTCAAAGAGAACTTTAAAATCAAAATAAGGAAAAACAGTGTCTTTCAAATGTTTATGAAATTAACAGGAACATTTACCAAACTGAAGGAACATGTATAATATATATGTATATAAAAAATAAACATGTAAAGAACCAGTAGAACCATACCAAGTTTGATGACACAGTTTCCTTAAAGACACTTCCTCTCAAACTGTTCAAAACACAATAAAACTCTTCAGGTTCAGTTTGTGAAATGCAGGTTTGGTCTAATTTACATCTTAATGGAACTCAACCCTTTTGTTCACTTTTCAGTGCAATTTTAATACACCAATAATGCAAAAAAATAAAATAAAAAAAAAAGTCCAAAAATAGACCAACAAAAGCAAAAGTTAACGGTGAAGCAGATAAGAAAGTCTTATACCAAAAGGTCTCTCCCAACCAGGTGGGGTAACGGCTAAACCATTTGAGTCAGCATTCACTAGATCAATGCTAAAGTCTGAAGAATTTAGTAAAAACAAATGCACAATTTAAATTATGGACAACATTAGCAATAGTTAGTGGAACAAATGCTCCAAGTAAAGAAAAAAAATTAATTGATGCCATTAATGGAGTAATGGTACAGCCAGTTACAAAGGAATTTTCAATTTATCATTAACACCACAGCATGGCAGATTCAGGTAGCTTTTCAGTCCACAAATATTGTAGTTTATAAATTGTAGAAAATATATTAAGACAAACTGATTCTTTATTGCCTCCACTTAATATGCCCGTTACACTTTTCATTCCATCTAGAGGGCTGATAGGCAGAACCAAGGATCATCGTCCGTTGCTGTACCCAGGGAAAAACTGGGTTAGAATGTTTTGCAGAGGTTTGTTGACAGACATGGAGTAGTTTTTCCCCAGATCATGTCTGCAGGCTGGGCAGGTGTATACCTCTGCCTTAAAGGACCGCTGAAGGCATTCCTAGAGTGAAAAGAATAGAGAAGCTTTAAAACTGGACATTTTAGAGTTGATGAAAGTTTGGCATCCAAGAAAATAGTCTTTTTAACCACAGAATCTAAGATCATTTCAATAGTAATCGCTTCCAGCACCTTTAAGATAATTAATACAATTAGTTACTGTACATAATGTGGTGACATTCAAATATCAAGACATGCTGAATGTTGTCCCTTTTCTTAGATTTCAGATGAAAAAATATCTAAAAATTGAATGTCAGTACATTTAAGTGCAACAGTACCATCAATTAGTAGTCCTTTTCACATAAAAGATCATACTTCTTTTTCTGAAAGAAACTTGCTTGTTAAAGTTGCAGTTACTTAGCTTTTTCTTACTCACTGTCCAGTTAAAAGGCAGTTTATCAGAATGTACTTTCAAATAACATATTTCAATCTGTGCAATCAGGAGTAATTATGCGATGTGTTCTAGTGTTTTGTGTCTAGTGTTCTGCAGACATGTTTCCATTAGAAGGGCATTGGGGCGGGGGGGAAAGGAGACTTCATCAGTAATTTCAGCTGATGGATCTATCGACCACAGATGGATCCACTGACCTGGTTAACTAAGATGCCATACCACTTTGTGGCCATAAGGAATCAGTTTCTATTTGCCACTAAACGGGGAAAAAAAAACTAAGGAGGCAAAAAAAAGATAAACATGGAAGGGGTGAGATAGTGGTTGCATTTCTGTCTGCTGTGTTTGAAAACAGTACTGGTAGGATTGGACAAAATTTGTACTCAAAAGGGACATTAATGGTATCTGTCAATATATCTCCATTTATGAGCCAAAGTACTGTTTCAATTCAGGAAAACAAAGCTGCATTCTCCTGTCCTCCTGAATTGTACTTGAGGAGTATAAACTACCAAGTACAGATGTCCGAAATTGTCACACTTGGAATTAAGAAACTGCCCAAGAGGGCTGACTGTCATCTCCAGCACAACAAATCAGCACAGAGTCAATTCTACGTTCAACCCCAGTATTTTTTTTTTTTTTAAAGGGCTGTGCTGAACTACTTAATGTCAAGGCAGCGATTTGCCTTAGCTCCTTAGACGTTACCAAAAACTCTTGTTGTTGGGCCATTCCTAGTAACGCACAAACAATCAAACTACCCTGGACCCATGCTGATAGAAACCCACTTTATAACCATTTGCACTGCCTCCTGAGAGACAGATCCACTTTGAACTCTCATTTTGCCTCAATTCTTTACCAACAAAACAAAGAGGTGTAACAGCCCCACCAGTGTAATGAGAGATTTTGATCACACTGCCAAAATCTGATTCTTGATCATCAGCTTTATTTGTGACAGTAATCGTTTTTCTTACCCTGCAGACATTGTGTTGACACTCTGTGGTGATGGGCTGGTAGACCACTTCTTGGCAGCAAATGCAGAGGAAAACTTCTTCAACTTTGCTCAAGAATTTCTGTATGGAGGTTTAAAAGATAAATGTGGTTTAAAAGTGAAAGAACTAAAACTTTTTGATCAAGCACTTGCCAACCGTCTTCATGCATTTTTTATTTATACAAGCTTTTAAAAGCCAACCAATAGCCTTTAGCCTTTATTTTGCTTTTTTAATAACATGCTAGACGTATAATGAAGTATTTAAGTAACTGAGATGATAGGCGTCAGTAGCTATACCGCCATAAAAAGGAAGTTGGGTCAGACACTTTGAAAACAACTGGGTGAAACTGACACATTACTCAATAAGATTATGCAGTGAGTCATGATTAGATCAAACAAATCACCATTACACATTTATTTTTGAAAGAGCCCTACACTACAGCTTCAATGTAGTGATACACGTATGCATTGAAAAGTTACACTTTCCACGTTTGAGTATTTAAAAATTCTCTTGGGTAATCTGATAAAACAGGCTGCCCCTCTGCTTACCGGTCCAAGTGAAAGCGACTCCATGGCATCATCCCACAACTTCTTGTTTTGCTTGTCATTTTTGATGAGGGCTTTTTGCTCTTGAGAAAGTTTGTACACCTCTACTTTGATCTTCTTGGGAGACTTAGCTGGTGATGCCTTGGGGGATTCTGACAGAGAAACATTTTGTTGTTAATTTAGAAGTTGTGGGATATGAGGGCAGAACATTTTGGTCAAACAATCTGTCACCTGAACTCAAAGATTATGATGATTTCATCCAATATTATCTTTTATTTATATGGTTCAGGTTTTTTTTCTAATAACAAAAAGCTTTCTGCATGAATGCAGAGTTCTGGAGGTATTTACATAAACTTAGGAGGACACAAAAAAACACACACAACACAAAGAACATACCGCTGCCCTGAGATTTTCTCTTCCTCTTTGCTTTGCTAGGCGTTGCTTCCTCCTCCACTTCATTTTTGTTCTCTTTCTCTTTCTGATAGCCAGCAGGATACTGCAGCACAAGTTAAAATAATTATTTTATCACAGTATTATCATGGCAAAAACAGACAACAGTAAACAGGTTAATAGAGAATCCAATCATCTACTGGAACACATGACTATTAGCCTTTCGCATATTTCACTACTGTAACATGCCAATTACAAAACACACACATGCATAATATAATTTAATAATCTCTACCTGGATGGTGAGACCAAGCTTCTTGATACGCTCTTTGCCATCTCTGGTCCATGGTGCCGGCTCGTCGTCATCACGCTTCAGGAGGTACCTCCAAACCAAGAAGCCAGATTTACCTTTGTCTGGCCAGTACTTCACCACCTACAAAAAGACAGACCAAATAACTTTACATTCTGATTTTCACAGTTACAGTAAAGTCAGATAGTTATCGAATTACCTAGTTGACTGATTGTAAACACCCTCATATTTAATAGTTGCCACAGATGTGAGTGCAGTGTCCAAACTGACATGTCCCCACCCTAAATGTCAACAAAAACTCATCCAATGTTTGCTCATACCTTGTATATCCCATCATATCGGTTTCCTTCCTCAGGGCAGTATTTACTGTGCTTGCGTCCCTTGCAGTTGCGCACAACTCTGACAGGTTTGCCTTCCTTCCAGTTCTTGGACTCAGCTCCATGTTTGTCATTGACAGGGACATTGCAGTTGAGAGCCAGTGCCCTGACAGGACCCAAAATAAGCAATCAATGTACAGACAGACTACACAAAAAAGGTGATCAGATATGCTTTTCATTAAATTCAATTATGTTACGCCTTTTCATGCCATACCGGTTCATGTGTGTAAGTGTCTGATCACACGATTGCTCAGCAGTTCGCTTGTTCCCGGACAGATCTCGTCCTCCTGAGCCAGTGTAAGTGAACTCATTGCCATCATCCTACACAGAAACAGTGTTAAATATATATACATGAGCAAAAATAGAAAATGTTGCTAGCATTGACCTCATTGAACTTAATCTATAACATTTTTTTTACATGCAAAAAAGGGCGTACCACATCATCTTCATAGCCTCCTGCCAAGACCAGAGAGTAGGCACCATCATTGCTTCTCCCATGAATTCCAGCAACATGCGGCCTGTGGACCCCAGATTCGCTGACCTAGGGAAGAATGAATAAAAATATGAAAACCATAATCATTTTAAGATACTTCACTACCCAGTGGAATTCCCAGAGCCAGGCATCGTTAAAATTAGAAACGCATTTCATAGTTTTCACAAACACTGATTCCATGCATGTCTTAACAAATTTCAGTTGCAAGAGAGTGTTAGTGTGTAGTTGTTGTCTGGTTAAATGCAACAGCATCAACACTGACCTGCACTCTGAACTTCCACAGGGAGCCAACAGGGATGCCAGGAATTGGGCCATAGTGGTTGGACGGGACGATGGTGCACTGCTTGGTTCGACCCACACATGCCATTCCCTGAAGGACAGCAAGGCTGTTTATATTTTCCCTTAGAACTTGTTATTTACAGAGTAAAAACAAGCTGTATAGAGACAAGTAGGATGTAAGATGTGAGATAATTAACTTATGACAACAACCAAATGACCCCCCTCAAACGTCATCTTCAAAACTATATGACTTCACTACTGCATGCATGCCTACATGCAGGTCAGCAATCTAATTTTTAAAAAATCTTTTTTTAAAATGGTAGTATTTACTGTGTAATGGCCACCTTTGTTTATACAGTTTTCTTTTTTTTGGTGCACACATTGAATACTTTTAACTGATGACTTTTGTATCTTTTCTTTTTAATACTTTTTCTGCACCGTTGTATTTTAACTGCTATTTCTGCACCACTTTTATTGTATATAGCAATTCGTAAATTAAGACCTGTATACACATTTTTAAAAAAACCTGAAGTATAAACTTTTGTTAGGGACAAAAACGTGAATTGAAGCAACTCTGAGTTAGAATGCAATATAGATCTGCAGCTAAATTGTGATTAATGTTAACACAGAGGACAATCTGCATATGCCAGAATAAACTATTATTTTAAACCTCTGACAAGACTTTAAAATGTAATTTCACTGATGTGGCAGTCTGAACAGGGACCCTACAGAAGAACCAATGTCATTATAACTTAGTATGTGTACAAAAAGTGTATTTGAAACAATGCTTGTAATGTTCTTCTGTTGACTGCAATGATCATAATCCTGAACAAATCAAGTACTTATGTTGCACAAACTACTGTCTCTGCACTTATACATTTATACTGAAACTGGTTAGAAGCAGAGGCCATGAATTCTCCTTTTGCATCTACTGACAATACCTTGCACAATATCTGTAAGTTGTTGAGTCAAATCACAAGCTTATATCTAAAATAATTCATTTGTTTATTTGAAAGATATGTCTGTCACCTTGCCCCAGTCTCTCTGGCTGGAGGAACTGGCTGAAGCCATCTTAGCTTTCTTCTTGCTCTTCTTCAGTTTTTCTCCAGCCAGCACAACCTCACTGGTGTCATTACGACAACCTGGGCAATACCTGAAATAGTAAAACATTTAATATTCAGTTAACTTTGAATTCAATAAGTTTTAAATCAGCATTTGGGAACATACAGCTCCAGGCAATGACACAAAAAGGTGTGAATTTGGCATGTTGATATCCTGTTTCCATTTCCATCCTTAATATTTGACTGATATTCCAAATCTGACACTTGATCAAGTGAAAACTAATATTAATATGATGAATATGTATTATAGGAATCTACTGACCAGTCCTCATCGTCAGGAATGGAGGTCAATGGAGGATTCAGACAGTAAATGTGATAGGCCATATCGCACTCATCACACAGCAACTGTTTATCAGGGTCTTGCTTGATGCCGCAGATGTAGCAGTTACACCAACGACAGTTCTTTTTAGGATCATCCTTGCAGTGCTTGCACTCTGGTCCATTTGATCCTGGAGAAAATAGAAATTTTATTTATTTATTTATGTATTTACACACACACACACAAGAAGAAACTTTGAAAAAAAAATGAAGAAACTAAAATCCTGTTGTTATTTACTAGTCAAACTAATCCAGATTAACAGAAAGAAATAATTTAGGATGAAAAATCTCATTTTTGTCCTACTTTTTAATGGACTCTCAGATCCAGCAGGGGCATCACTCAAAGAACCAGGTTCCTCTATTTTGTAGATTTCTGTTAGGAACATGATCCGGCAGTCATTCAGAGAGTCTCCAGCATCCCTGCGAACAAGGAAACTAACTGTTAAAACTGTCCAGCAAAGCTGCAATAAAGTTCCACATTTGGCTTCTAAGCTCGTGAACATAATATCCATTTATTGGTATTTAACTGATACCACAACAGGAAATCTGCTTTCAACCATCCACCCTCAAAGCTCCAAAAACTCAACAAAAACCGAAAAACCGTTACAATGAGACTGTCTCTCAACGTTCAACTGCCACCACAGCTAGTTGAAATAAGGCTTGTGGTAAACCAGGAAATCATATAATTCCTTATATGGAGCAGCATCCTTACCCAAGGATGATTTTGGCATAGATCTCTCGCAGGGTGCGCGTCTCCCGTTTCCTCTGGATCTCAGCGTCATACCAGTATCCACGTTCCTTGGGGTCATCTGGGTTGTAGTTGACCATAACAATCATCCCTGGCTCCAGCTGGTGCCACTGGTACACTGTACGAGCCCGTGGGCGAACATCCTTAGACTGCAGCTGAATTACTCCGTTCTCTGGGTAACTGTGACAGTTAACATGGCAGCATATCATTTTAGTTGCGGTACAAGCCACATTCAGTCACAGATGTTTCACACACTGAAATGCAGTCAAAATAATTCTCTAAATAATTGTCCAAATTACCACCAGTTTACATTAATATGGCCAGTGAAAACAAACAATATATACACTAATGTCAGTTGGTACTCTCCATAAGTTGAATTTTAACTAATCTACTAAACATACAGAGTTTATATACTTAGTTTAAGGCTTTTAATAACCAAATGAAAACTATTCTTAAAATAGATGTTTGTTAAATCTGCTTCTGTCCATCCCCTGACCCTCATAAAATGGGAATTTTGTCAATTAACTTAAAAAAAAACAACAACAAAAAAAAACTTAATTCGACTTATTGATTAAAAGTGCTCACATAAGCCTTTATAAAACAAGAAGGGGTTGTCTAGTGGGCTCTCACCACACCTGTGTATATACTGCATGACTGCAGACCTGGTTACGCCAAAAACATCACCAAATTTGCAGATCATACAACTGTTCACTAAACATAAAAAAAAATAAAAAGGAAATTATTTTAGACTTTCACAACACAAGGTGGAGCTCTAGAAATAGGCATAAATGGCTTCTAGCTTAAAATCTGGCAATTCACATCAGCAAAGGCTTTTAACACTAATGATCTGACTAAAAAGGCAAAAAAATAAATAAAACCCTCAAACTTCCTTAGAATACTAAGGAAGATTTACGTCTGTGCAAAGCTGGTGGAGTGTCATACTGACATACTCATTGCAAATTACTGTGCAAGTATGAGAATGAATGGTATACAAAAGGGTATGTATGGTAAGAAAATGTTTTCTTACTCTTCATATTTAACGTGGTACAGGATTTCCTTTTCAGCTGGTTCTCCATCATCGCCCCCATCTTTGGGAGTAACTGGCGTCTTTGTAACATTTACAATCTGAGCCTCAAACCATGCGCCCATGTTTAAGTCCTTTGCGTCAACCAGCTCATTGATCTTGGTATAAACAAAAACACTAAGTAAGTAAACTCTTCCATCTGATATTACAAACACAAACACACAGATAATGATTATTAACCAGTAAACTTGTACAATGACATTTTATTACTAGAAGTCTTACATCATAGTATTTAAGAATCTGAAATTAAATAATGCCTCTACGTTCTTAAAAAGTAAGTTTATTCAAAGATCATATTTTTTGTAGGATGCAACATGTTTGATATACTAATAGCCAACACAACTTAAAAAAAATGGAATAAAAAATTAAGAGTAAAATCATCTAGCAGCAAGCTTTAGCTGCCACACTTCTGTATTTCACAGACTTCTTTTCTGATGCATTTACTATTAGAAACAGTATGAATACTAAATAACTAAATGTTACCCATCTCAACTTAAATATTAAATCTATTCAAATTGAACCCACAATCTTTAAGATGTACCTTGTAAAGACCAAATCCAGGATCAATGAGCTCTGGCGTGTTTGTCTGAGCAGAGGTTCCAGCAGTCTGAGCCTCCACTTCGCCATGAGTCGAGTTCTTGTCAGACTCACTCTGGGTTGAACCGCAGCCAGAATCAGAGTCTGAAAGCTCAGCTTCTTTGTCCTTGTTTTTGACAACATCAGCAGGGGGCATCTTCTGCCTGACAAGCAGCTGCACTATGTCGTTTAGACCCACATTATAATCAAATATAGTATGGCCATCTTCCATCTGATATTACAAACACAAACACACAGATAATCATTATTAACCAGAAAAATCAGCAGTTTTCATTTACGTTTAGTTTTTTTTTTTTTCCTTCAAGCAGTTCTCTCTGTTGTTCAATTATGGAAATTAAATCTCAGACTAATTAGAATTTCAACACAAAAGTTTTACTAGGCATTTTCAGGAGATTTTAACTTTGAGATGCTCTACACTTGCCGTGATACAATAACAACCAGGGAGCACATCAGCAAGCAAGCTCTCAACCACATATCCTTACCTGCTTGCCACGATAGAAAAGCCTCTGCCTCTCCGGTTCGACCTTAAAAAGCTCCATGATTTTGAGACGGAGTTCATCCACCTTAGTGAGTTTGGACAGGGAATCCACCCGGTGGGTTTCCTTCCCATCCATTGTGCGCACTTGAATCCACATTGCAGCTGCCCTGCATGAGCACCCAGATAAGACCCCCCCATTACAACACTGTTTAATGATTAGGAAGTTTACCTTCCTCTATAATCCAACTCAACTATACTAAATGACATTGACTGGATTGCTTTAAATCATACAAGCATTTTTTAATAACAATGTCAGTAAGCAGTACAAAACTTTTTTTAAAATGAAATATCACAAAGAATAACTCAAAATACTTGTCTGTTTCTCTCTTTTTTTTTTTGGCAAAGTTAATAAAAAATAAGAAAAAAAAAGCCACTTCAGTTTGATTATCAGTAGTATTCCTTCTATAATGAAAGGTTTAACATGGCCCTGGCGTGCCAGGTAGTTATTTGTTTTATCCCCCAGGTGCTTACATGCAATTGACTCCAATGCAAAAATATATTTAAAAAAGTAGAACACAAATAAAAATAACAAACAAATTCATTTATTGCCACGTAGTTACACTTTCAGTTCACAACATAATAGATAATAGATATTCCATTAGAAACGCTGTCCAATAATTGTATTTGTGTTCATGAAGATATAGTGATGGTAAATAATTCAATGTCCTATGAGAGCAAGATTCTGAGTTTATCTCTCCAGCTCAGTGTACAGCTGTAATCAGTGGGTTGTCACTTCATCATCAGAGTATCAGAAAGGGAGGGAACAGACTGATTTAAATACAGTGCGGGAAACTGAGCCACAGGCCACGCCCAGTTCTTTTAAAAGCACATCCGGACGCGAGGGAGCGCTAGCAAACAATGTGCCTTGGCTCTGGGACAATAAAACACGGTTAAATACTACATTATACGTAAATCAGAAACGATTACTATAATGTAAGACTCCGTATTACCCACACGTATTAATACTGTGTTCATACTGAGTAAAAAGAGAACTTGGAGCCTGGTTAACTTCTACTTTTTCGCATCCGTCTAATGTCTTGTTGATGTATGAGCTCGAAATAATGAAACTGCAGTGAAGAAAACATGAAAATAAACACGAAAAAACAAACTCGTGGATAACAATTTCCACTGAATCATTATTCTTTTTCAAATTGCAGATGAAAACCGAAGCCAAATATTTGCAAATCAAATCAGGTTAGCAGGAAAATAAGCAACATTTGTTCTTCTTCATGAGAAGGTGTTGTGCGGCAAAGCTTACAAACTCTGATAAGCATTGCATATTTGTAGCACAGAGAAACAGAAAATAAAAGCTCGCTGTTAATCAAGTTCATCGCCCACTCGTATCTATGCTTAAAGCAAACCACGTTACATTTTATGGTGGAGTATACATTTACTGTACGAAAGTTGATTATAGTGGAAAGCATCAAAACAGTCTTGAGGAAGAGGAGCTGCCTCATTCTGAACTCACTGGTGACTTAGCATAGAAAACACAGAAAAAAAAAAAAGAAAAAGAAAAAAATAGGCAGGACTCTTTGAAGTTAGCTAAGGTTCGTAAGCTAGCAGCCAATTGGAGGTGTCAATGAAAACAATTAAAAAGTTAGCCAAATCTAGCAAACGAGAAAAACAACCGCTTACCTGTTTGTTCGTTTAAATGAAAACAAGAAACTGAGATTTAAGAAACAACAAGCGCGTTTTCCCCCGAATAACTTCTAACAAGGGTCGGAAAGACCAACTCTACGCCTTGTTGGAGATTGATCAATGAGTTATTCTTCAAGACTTTTCTATCCCGCCTGCTCCCAAAGTTCACCTTCACCATTGGAAGCTTGTGTCTTGCCGCCTCATGCCGATTGGATAACAAAGCTGTCAATCAGTACACTGACTGGAGCTTAGGGTCAGCGCGCGAAATGACATTCTCGTTGGGTGCGAGTCGTCTCCAGACGGTTATCGCGAGATTATGGATAGAGCGACAGATGGTCGTTTTGGTAAACAACCCAGAGATGTTGTCATTCATTACGTCCTAAGTGTACTTTTTCATATGGAGTGAGAACAAAATTAATGATTTAATTGATAATTAATTCATCCCTATGAACCATTCTTGATAATATGTGAAAACTGACCACCCAAAAGACGTCTTATAAAAAAAGAACTTCTTTCTGATATTCAGGATAGACAGATTTGCTTCCAAAAATTGTATTTAGGTATACACAGCAGAAGTATTACATTCTTCCACTGTTCATGCCATCTCTTATTTACTTTGTTTAGCGAATGTGAACAGTTGTAAATGTGCAACCGCCTTCATTACCCACTGTTTGAGGGTTTCCTCCCTGAGGAAAAAGGGGGGCCACACCATGGTTGCCACATGCCCTTGGGAGCCGCTGTGGGCTCATAATCAAAACACCATAGAAGATGGGTGCCCACTGGATGACCCCCATGAAGCTCTTGCCTTAAGTAGTAAAACTATTCTTTTCTAAGCTTTGCCCTCTGAAGACATTGGACCTTTGAAAAAGAAGTTGTTATATTTTAAAATAATTTGGAAAGTTATGTTAAAATGATATACTTTTATTAAACATCAGATGCGAGAGATACTTCATGCAGTTGATCTATGATATCTAAATGTAACTGCTGCTTCTGAGTTGCAGACTAAAATATATGAATACACATGAGTAAAAAATAATGATTTTATAAGTAACAACTAAATCAGCAAAAAGTGAATTGCCTACACTTGTGTCATGCCTGTTAACTAAAATCAAATTATAGTATCTATGCACTTCTTAGACATATTTACATAAACATGTAAAAAGAAAAAAAATCTGTATCCAAGCGTCAAAAAAAAAAAAAAAAAAAAAACATCCTGGGGACTCAGTGACTTGGATTGAACAAGCAAATCCATAATGAATAGCTTAACACCTTTGCCACAGCCGTTGAATCAGCAGAATTATAAATAAGTTAGGTTTTATAAAGGGAGAAGTCATCCAGGTCAACAACAGACAATACAGAAATCCCCAAAAGACACAGTACAACCACAGAAGAAAAAGAAAAGTCAACTGACACTATTATTGCTCTGAATAAAATCCAAATATTAAAACGTCTGCTAAAATTTTCTATTTTTTCAAACCTTCTTTGGTGTGGCTAAGCAGGATGCAGCAAGTAAAGTTCTTTAGTTAAGGCCAATACAAATATAACTTCTGTAACAACATTTACTGTCTGTCATTTTTTTTCAGTTATGCTCTGTTCTTCGTATGCATTGTTTTATTTATTCCCTTCTTGGGAGGAGCATAGACAAATTTAGTCATAAAGCAAACTCTGCTTTTTAATTAATTTTTACTGTCATATGAGCCCTGGGAGAAGAAGTGGAGAACAAGTGCTCTGTGACACTGACTTGCCTCCAGCCGCTGGTTTCAGTGTGGATGTTATGTTGCTATAGAGGCCACAGCTTGACAACATTGTCACATCCAACATTTTAATTCCAACTGTGTCCAAACAAGTACTGAAATTTACTGCTTAAATGCCCCTGGGCTATCATGTGTAGCTGTTCCTCCTGTTAAAGGATGTCATTTTTTGTTTCTGCTATCAGCAGACAACATTAGTTAGGTTAGCTGCCTGCTCCATTTTCATAACTTCCACTAAAGACAGACACTCTGATAATGACTTCAGAATTGTTGTAGAGTCTTGGCAGCATTTACTTCTTATCACACAGATTAACCATCCATAATGACTTTTGGTCAAAATGTGTTTAATGATTCCTGTTCTAATCACCCATATTTTTTCAAAGTTGCACAGCTGCTTCCACCAAAAATATCTAAAGCGATAATAAACCTGCTTTTACTTGAAGGGTAACGGGTAAGTAGGGAACCACTAAAAGATGCCTTTCAGCCGTATAGTGTCTCTGGTGCTGTGGATCCTAGACAGAGCTGTTTGGCGGGTGCTGAACAACACTCAGAGTTCAGAGAAGATGACAGGAAGTGAACCTGACAGGCCAAGTCATCCTGGAAATCCTTATGTAGCTTTGTTATTGCCTGAGAGAGCACAACAGGCAGTGACTGGACACCAAGAAGGACACAGTCCAGTTTCTCTTCCAGAGCCACAGTCCTCTTGTCCAGCTCCCCGCTTCGATGCTGCAGCTCTGAGATCAGATCGTACATCATGTTCTGAGTCTAGAAAGTGACACAGATACAGTTTATTCATCCGACATGTTTGAGTTACTTTGGAGTGTCATAAAACAAACTAAAAACAATGTAAAAATCCAGAAATTTCACTATTCTACATTCACATATTAACAGTCACTGCATTTATGGAAAAGGCAAAAAGACTTAGATGATAAAAAGGTTGGAGTCACAGCTTAATAATGAATTCTTTCACAAACCAAATGTGCAAACAATTAGACCTCTGTTCTTAAACTGTTCTTAAACAGTAAAAGTGACAGTGGCTGTGAAAATAAAGCTGGAAAAAGTGTGTATCATCTAGTATTTAAGACTAGACTATATGATAATAAAAGCACATTCATCATTTATTCTTTAAGAGTTGAAAGCAACAAACCTTGGCCAGATCAGCAACTGTATTGGCTTGATCAGTTAATTTTCTTTGTTCCATCTTGACTCTTCGTAGTCTAAAGTTGAAAACCAGAGATGGTCATTTTTTCCCCAAATGAGGCCAAGACAGTGGACAGTTTGTTTAACAACATATTCATTGAGAAATGTTTCTGTAAAAATATTTATTGCAATGAGTCTGCGATGCTCTATGTTGATACCCACTGATGGATGGCTTGAAGGAATTTCCGCTGATGGTGGCGTACGCGGGTGTGGTCAATCTTTTTGACCAGCCTGGTGTTTTTGTAGATGAGCCAAGTCTCCCTTAGTACATTTGCTGCTGTGTTTTTTATCTGAGGAGGTAAAATTATGGGAATGAAAAAGCAGAGAAAGAATGTACAAACATTTCGTCAAGTTATGTTTGTGCGCTGTACTCTCTCTGTGTCCATATTTTTTTTTCCCTTTCGTGTTTTACTGCACTGCATCAAATTACAGACAGTTGGGTTCATTTGTAGGAGGTAACTGAGACAAAGCCATGCCAACCCCCAAATGACTATTGTGGTCATTGGATCAAAACATACCATCTATAACAGTTTAGATAGTTTACTGTTGACTAAATGCACATTTCTGTGTGTAAGCAGACCTTCTTGTAGAGCTGAGTATCCATCATGAAGTTATGGACATGTTTCTCAGCTCTGGTGAGCTCTGACTTCCTCGCAACAACGGCTACCACCAAGGCTGTACAACCCGCTCCCTGAAGAAAAGAAGAGCAGAAGTTACTTTAGAGATGTAATCAACATACTAAAAAGTATGGTTATCATCCAAATAACTTAAAGTTTCGCAGTAGGTTTTAAACCAGTCTTCAAGTGAAATTCAGTAATCGAGTAGATTAATTCACCCTCTTTATCAGAGAGTAAAAGAAAGCTACAGTATATGAGTGGGCCACTAACTGCAAAACAAAAAACAAACCTCAGTCCAAAAGTAAATTATTCAAGTAATAATTTGCAAAAATACTCACAATATCTCTATAATAAATAATATAAAGGAAGATGTAAATAACATAAAGGTACAATATAAAGGAGCTTGTCATTAAACTTACTGGCAAAATAAGCAGTTAAGTTATATATCCAATAATCAGCCTAGGCAACTGAGGATAGGACCACTAAGGTTCCCCACCTTTGGCCAACACCCAGCTCACAATGCACCCAGCCACAATGTAGCCTCCTACGGGGACACGGTGGGGAGACTACGTCTCTCAGCCAGCCTGGGAACGCCCCAGATGAGCAAGATGAAGTGGCCGGGGAGGGGGAAGTCTGGACTTATCCGCTTAGGGTCCTGCCCCGTGACCCGACCCCCAGATAACCCGTAGAAGACGGACCAGAGAAATTAGAAAGTTGGTTATTTATTTTCAGTCTTCACTTACCAACTTCATTATCAATGAATTTGAAATTTGAAGAAAAAATTTCACGTAGATTCTACTACTATCAAATTAATTCATTTTGGTGAAGGTGCCAGAATTGGTTATAAAGTGAGCATAAAAAAAGGCTTGTTCTTTGTTGTTGCTCAGTCTGTTGTGCCCAAATCAAAGTCTGTCAAAAGAATAAGCAACTAGTAAAAGACAATAAAAGAGAAATTTGAGAGCAAAATTGTAAATAAGTCAGGTCTATCAGTATCTAGAGAGCACTCTGTTGTACATTTTACAGTCCCAAAGGGCCATGGCAGCAAACTGCTTTTGGATGCGTGTAACCTTTGATCTCTCATGTCTCCATGATCAATATCATGACATGACCTCAGGAGTACCAAGTGAAACTGTTGTCACCTAATATACTCAGCTGTGCAGAGGTATTTGTTTGAATTTTGGAGAAGGAAGGCTCCATCTTTTCCTTGGACGTCTGTGATTATACATTTCAGCAGGACAACATCAGATCTCACTTTTCATATCTTACAATAGTTTCACAGTGTTCTCCAGTGACCTGGCTGCAATCCACAACTATCTCCTATTAAAAATGTACGACAAACATTGGCTGTGTGATGGCCAATGACTGTTAAATAATTGAAAATAATGTTTTCAGCAAACAATTAATCTTGCAAAACAGCAAAAATTTGTATTTTCAGCACAGTTAAAAAGAAGGCTAAGGGAACAGAAAGGTAACCCTCTGTCCTTTTTTCTTTTTGGTTGAGTGTGTTGTCAGATTCAAACTCAAGCTTTGTTCATATTTTCTTAATACAGGGGAATTGATCACTGAAGATATTGAAAATAATTTCCTTTCTCTTTGTGTCTACTGAATGTAGGTTCCAACAAATGAATAAACATCACATAGGGTTGGCAATGCAAAAAAAGAAAGAAGCATGGTTTATGAATGTTACTGATTTTATAAATGTTCAGTATGTTTGTATAATCTCACCATAATTCCTGTTAAGAGGCAAACCCCTTTTCCACAGTAGGTGTGAGGAACCATATCTCCATAGCCGATGGACAGGAAGGTGATGGAGATCAGCCACATTGCACCAAGGAAGGTGCTGGTCACTTCCTGTGCATCGTGATACCTGTTCAGACACGACATCTGGCTCTAACAGGAGTAGATATTACAACTAAAGAGAGTTTAAAGAGATAAAAACATGTTCTACTGGAAGAACAATGCTAATTTTACTTTCTTAAATTCATACCCAACACTCCGATAATATGGAAAATACATTAACCTGATGATGGTATTCGAGCAAAGCAACTAGGAGGGTTGAAGCTGATACCTTTCACAAACACGCACAGTCCATGCTGCAATGATCCAACAGGACACACTAAAGATTAGTAGAACCGTGCCAGGACAGATGGTCATCAGAGTCTTCATGACAAAACGAGTGTCAAAGCTGATCTTGTTGAGCGCGCCAATGCTGCGGGAGGAAGCATCTGTGAACAGCTTGCTGTGGAGCAGCATGACCCGGCCAATCAGGTACAGGCGCAGGAACATTGGCACGGAGAGGATGATGTCGATGTCGGTGTCTGCCGCCGATGCTGTGTAGTTGAAGGCCAGACGGGCAGCCCAGGTGGACACGTAGCGGCCTGGAATGGGATGGATGGCACAGACGAGGAGCTCCAGCATGATGAAGAGGATACGCTCAAAGGTCATGGCTACCCTCCAGTCGTCTGCTCCGTTGTCCACCATGAAGAGCTGGAGGAGACAAGAAGTAAAGACTTAAGTAATTTCCTGATTATTACAAATAACATGATCAATAATTTCTTTGCTTTGACTTGATTTTTTTATTTTATTTTATTTGTTAATGCAACTGATAGATCTACGTCCGTTTTTATAAGTTTTACATTTCTGATATAATTAACACTGTAAATTAAAGTTTTAAGCTTTAGTTCTATGACTTTTTAAATGATCGTATTTCGTGCATCTTAACAAAATGATCCCACAGTTTACTTAATTCAACTATGCATGTCCTGATACAGTCAAAAGCAAATTTTGAGACTATATTTTGAACGAATGTGTGACTCTTTTGCTCCAAGACAGAACACTTTACTTAGTGAACATTCATCCAGCTGAGTTGTTGACAGAAGTTTGTTTACAAAATGGACCAACTGGACAAATAACCCCCAAAACTACTGGCTCCTGGTCTAAACTAGTTGTAACTACTTTATTAATATTGGCTCTGTTGAACCACTGATATGTAGCGTCAGATCAGCCCTGGGAGTCTGAGTCAGAGTTTAAGGACGTTCAGGAATTTATTCGCTCTTATCCTCATTTGGAAATAATAGTTTAAAAAAATGTTGCATTTGAAATCCTTTTATAATCACCTGTTTGAGAATGTCAGTGACATTTTTCATGAAGTAAATGAAATAGGAAGGCTCTTGGAGGTATGTGAGTATTACATTTTTAATTTTTGTGGGAATGTATTATAGTAAAATCATGACAAAACTGCATGGATCACTCATTCATCCACACATACTTTTCTATTATTAATTTCAATTATTTTTATGCCTCATTCTCATTTTATGTGCTTCTGTTTTTTTATTAAAGCACTGCAAAGGTTTTTTTTTTAAAAAAGCTTAATATATATATATATATAACATTTATCATGATTGTACCTGAATTTCTCTTGCGTGGTACATCAGAATGAGTGAAAGCAGACTGGCGGTAGAGATGCTGATAAGGCCTTTTAAAACATAAGAATACATGGATTCCTGTTCACAAAGGAGACAAAATATAAGGAGAATCAGTATGGCCTGCACAAAAAAAAAAAAAAAAAAACCCAAAAAAAAAGCAATGACAGAATAGGTACAGTTTGTGTAAATCTGTCATAAACGAGGTCATGGTAAATGTAAGCTTTAATAAAAGTCAGCAGGATTTATCTGATTCTTAAAAATGTTTCAACTTTCAACTGGAAGTCCAGCATCATAATCAAACACTGAGGAATACAGATAATTTCTATTTGAAAAGCCTCCAAAAAATAATTTTTGTGGATCTGAGGAGAAACTTAAGTCTCATCCTTCTGCAGGTGTATATAATTGTGAAAATTTTGTAAACGAAGGCTCATTGCATGTTGCATCATTGCATAAAGGTCAAATAACACCCACCCTAACCTCAGGAATGTTCTCTTCAGGTCTTCTTGTGTGAAGTTAAAGGCAGAGTGGAAAAAAAAAAAAACGTGTGTGGGTGTCAACAGACAAGAAGATTATGTATGCTGAAGATGTACTCTTGCAGTGTGCCACACTGAATGCCAAATTTACATGCTGAACTGTGAACTCCAATAGTTTAGTGAAAATGAAACATGCTTGCATTTCAGAACGAGTCTTTGAGCAGAAACCACTTTTCCTAACACTTCCCCCATCTCTCCAGCTATAAACACAAAGCGTTGGAGCACACTACAATAGCTACATTATTTTTCACAAACTCCCCGTGGAGCTTTATGTACATCCACATATAATAAAAGCAGTGTACAGATGACCACATTGACAATACCTTGCTGTAAAATGACCTTGACAGCTCAGTCTCAATGACCATGACAACAATGCCAAACATCCCACAGACCAGCGCATAATCGCTCAACTGTTTGCGCTTCCCGAAGAGAGCTCTCCTCTGACCCAGCCGGTAGCTTATGTCCTTGGTCTTCTTCTGAGGTATGCTACCTTCTGCTCTCATTAAGTTCTCACTGTTGGCCTTACTGGAGTCTTCTCTGAGGACTTTGGAGAAGGCATCCTCAAGGATGGAACTGTGAAGAAGAGGAATGGGCTGCTGCCCTGAATGAAGATCTGAAATACTAGATCTCGAAGTGTCCTGGCAGCTAAGTGGACGCATCACATCCCCGTTCAGTATGTGGCCAGTTTCTGAGGTGACGGGATGTGGAGGAGAGTGCGTATGGAGGGACAATTTGGATCCACTGACGTGCTGAGAGTTGGCCTGCAAAAGGAGGTATGATTGTTAACACCACCCATGAAGAAGATAAAGGAAACAGCATACTTCAATACAGCCTCGTGGAAATGTGAGAATTGAAATAGGAAGCATCAACTTTATGGTCCAAAGTTTTAAAACTATTAATGTTTACTCAAAT
>JAOWBL010000019.1:5944869-5987943 GCA_028564865.1 Zenarchopterus dispar | reverse complement strand
GTACTGATTTGCCTCTTTTTGCTCGTCCCATCATTCACTTCCTGTCTCTCCTGCTTCTCTTTTTCTTTCTCAAATGAAACTAAAGTAGTTTATCCTTAGATCACATGGTATAACGCTCCATCCCAATTATTTTCCTCTCAGGGATTAATGAAGTATTTTGAATTTGAATATCTGAGCTAGACTTGAGAGAGAACACACAAGAAATATTCTGGCAAAAGTAATATTTAATTTTGATAAATAGTTTACATAAATATTGAAAAATAGGAGCAACTCTATTGACACCCTAAAATAATGAATATTATAGAGAAGTTATGATAGTCTGTAAGCGAGTTCTTTGTTCAGAAGTCGTTATCGCTTTCCTCCTGGAGAGGGGTTCTCACACCTCCTCTAGCAGGATGATGACTTCTAGTCATTGGGCCCTCCATACTATCATCCTCCAAGTCCTTGCTCTCCTCCTCCTCGCCTTCTTCATCATCCTCATCCACATCGTTCTCGCTGTCTTCACTCTGAGAAAAAGAAACGTGGAGTAAAAACCATGCAACTTACTAAATGACTAAAGTCTGTTTTCAAGAATGGAGTCAATGTGTCAAAAATTTACTTTACACAACAATAACTTAACACACCTACATACACACACACAGTGTAAAAACAACAACAACAACAGGAAGGAGTATGTTTTGACTAAACAGAACGGGCTACTGTTTTAGCTCTACTGAAATCAGACAGGACTAACTATTCATTGATTCAGAAAAAATGTGAAATTTAAAGGAAAAGTCCACTCTGAACTCAAACGTTTAAGTTGTTAAAAAAAATCAACACCACTGCTAAAAAAACTTATGGAGGACAAAAGTGCAGACAAAAGTTTATTTTCCTTTTTTTAAAAGTATTTATTTTATTACTTAATCAGTAACACTTAAAATACAAGTTCAATTTATGCTAAATATGTGCACATGAAAATACCTAGACAAATATTCCTGATGTAATTTTTGAAATTTACTGCAAATGTGTCAGAGGAAACAATGTGTCATAACCCTTAATTTCTGCCTCTCATCCATCTTTCTATTTGTTTACATTGGCCTCCTTTGTGTATATGAGGACATATTCCTTGTACTATGAGTATTTGAGAACAGATTTTTCCTTTAAATACTTAAGGATTAAAAAAACGAGTGGAGTAGCTCCTTGTCCTGGACAAACCTTTCTTTTCCAGTGTTTTTTGGAATGAAGGATTGACCTTCTGGATAAAGCCTTATGAAATACAAGTAAATAATAATGACAAAAACAAAATAAATTGGAGAGTTAGCAAGTTGGAAACCAAAAGCGATGAGACACTGAATGGAGTTTGCGATATCAGGATAGCTGACAGACAAAAAATATTTCAACAGGAAGTCATCCACAGCAAGCACCATTAAGAGCCAGAGGGAAAAATAAATAGATAAGTCTTTGAAGGTTCCCTGTTATAGCACATGAAATGAGAAGTAGAAGTGAAGGATGGAACATTAGCAAATACATCACTAACCTCATCGCTGTCACTGCCTTGCATGTTACCAATAAAATGAGCTCCTCTCCCTTCGTAGGGCAAAGAAAAAGAAAAAGAACAAACATTTTTTTAGATGGAAGAAAGAGTTTAGAAAAAGAGAAAGAAAAAAAACAGAGCTGCTGAAGAAAAAAATTAGAACCAATGGCAAAAGGGAATATATGTCAAACAGTCAGTGGTTTCAACTGACTGATGATATGGTACCGTGAATATAAAAAGCTTACACAAATGTAAACCTTTCTGTTGAAAAATTAAAAAAATAGAGAGGAATATCACATTCTAACATGACAAAAGAATACATCAAAATAAACTACACATAGCCTCACAAATGGAAAATCAAAGTCTTGAAGTGGCCCAGTCAGAACCCAGTCCTCAACCCTATTAGAAATCTATAGAATGACATTATATATACATTATATTATATTTATTTTTAACATTGTCATTAGCTTACGCTAGCAATTAAAAGTTGAATGTAACTTGAACATCGCTATAACCAATCTTTATACCTGCCATGAGGCCATTTCTGGTGGCATGTGGTTTAGAGGGTCTAGATTCTTCAAGGTCACTGTCTGAACCTTCATCCTCTGGAATGTCTAAGTCAGAATCCTCATCTTTTACTGAAAAGAAAGAAGAAATACACAAAGAGGGAAAGTGTTTAGGGCTGCAAGAATGGTTTGGAATTATGCCTCTGGCTTTTATTCTGTATATTTATATCTTTGTCTCACATGAACCCTTCATCAAATCCCTCTCCTCTTCCCTCATTTTGTGCTGCATTGTCCTCATATTGTTTTCAGCTTCCTACAGGGGAGACAGACAACCTACATTCAATACAATAGGTCAGGATGTTTACTCTCTTTTACACACCAGCATCCAAATGCATTCAGCTCAACAGTTAGCCTTAATTTCATCGCATTTCATTTTTACATCCCAATGCTTCTCAAAATATTTTCTTATGTAAAAAAGTGTGTGGCAGTATAAAAATAGTTTAGACAAATGCAAAACATGAGAAGGAACAATTACTTTTTTGGGGGAAAAAATAAAACTGAGGGAGTGAATTATTTCACTTATTGATAAGAAAACTTTTCAAACAGACCTCAAATCTTTCCAGTTCGAGTCTGTGATATTCTTCCAGTTGAGACTCCAGGAAACTGAGATTCTTGAACTTCTCCACATAGGCGTCATAATGCTTCTGCAGATCTTCTTCTATCTTCTCATATTCATCCATGAATGCTGGCCTAAGAAGAAAAAAGGAAAATCAAAAGTCTATTTTGAAAATGTCTTATACTGGTAATTTTTAAAAAATAAAAGTCTTGTAAGTTGAAATGAAAACCTTTAAGAAGGCAATAAGCAAAAAATATTTTATCAACAAATGAATTGTTTTTCATTTTCATACAACAAATATGAAAAATCCCTGTTATTTTGTCTATCTACTACCCATCAACTTTCAAACAGACCTGACACTTTGGAGTGTCTGGAGCCTCTTCTGATGCCTCTCCAGCTCTTGTTTCTTTTTTTCTATCTTGGCATCCAGACTAGTCTCATCAGAGACAACGTTACTCAGCATCTCTTTGGTCTTTTCAACACTTTCCTTGAACATAAAGCAATGTCAGCAGACTAAGAGCAATATCGTACAGTAAGTACAATTTGAGATAAATAAATTGAGAATGAAGTCAAGAAATGCAAGATGAATACTGACCAGAACCTCCTTGATGGCAGCCCTCAGGGCCTTTTCAGTCTCATTAATCTCCAGAGGCCGAGCGATGGCTGCAGTTCTCATTTCCTGTGTCAGATGAGATGGCAAAATAATCTCCTTTGTGACTATCATTATCTTTTCAAGCAAGTCACTTTACAATTGATGACGGCTGCTGTCATCTTATTTGGTGTTCAGTTGAAAAAAGCAAAGCCAACTCATGGCATTATCACACAGAATTGACAGTTACCAGCTGAAGTTTAAAGGCTGTTTTAAAGCAGTCTGAAGTTGGAAAAAAAAAACAGCTTCTTGTTAAGAAGACATAACCTAAATTTGATTTGGTTCAGTTCAATAGTACTTTAGTAGTTCTCAAAGAGAAATTACATATTGCTGTAACCCAGTCAGTCATATAATTGTGTTATTTATGCATCCATTTTCTATACCCGCTGAATCCAACCACTGGGTCAAGGGGGTCCGCTGGAGCCAATCCCAGCCCATTGCAGATGAGAGGCAGTGGTACACCCTGGACAGGTCTTGTGTTATTTTGTTCCTTCAAAATACAAAGTCCTAACTGTGTCTTTTCTCACCCTCAGTTCAACCTCTTTTCCCAGTAAATCATACAGAGATGCTCCTTTGGATGTGACCTCAGATGCCAGCTGGCGAGCAGCTTTAAGATCCATAATCTACAGAGAAAACAAAACAAATGAGAGACAGACTTTCCTCTCCTAGCTAACATCTCCAATAGATAACAATTACAGAACCACAGGTGCAAATGAGTGATTTACAAAAACATTATTACCACAAAAAAGTTTTGAAATGATACAAAGTGAAGAATCTGAAAGTTTGTATTTAATCTGAGTATATGTCTACATGTGTAAAGGTTACTGTAGTGGGTGTACAAAGATGTTTTTTTAATGTAGTAATGTGACTCCTTAGTTCACTGTGGTTTTTAACTTGCAAGTTTCACATCAAATTTAGTAATGGGTGGAAATAAGGTAATATGTAGACATAACATAACAAACATGATAAATAAACCTCACCCGTGAGCTAAGGTCAAACTTGAACTTGTTGTTGTCTTCTTCCACTCTGTCTCCCAGTGCCATCTGCTTGGTTTTCATAGCACTGTATAGAACTGAGGTGATCTTCAGCATCTCCTTCACCGCATAGCCATCTGCCTGATAGAGATGTTTGGTATTCAGCTTGATGTGAGCCTTTGTTGCCTGCAGACACGCAAGATTATTGTTAAGACATACTGACTACCAGCAAGCCTTCTAAAGCAAAGAATAGTAGGCATTGCTTTAAACGTTTGACAAGATGGTACCATGAACTGAGCCACAGCTTTGATGAAGAATATTCTGTCTGACTCTGTGTCCACATCAGTGGGAATTTCAATATGAGGCTCATATCTGAAAGGAGAAAGAGGATGTAGAACAAATGATAAAGCAAAAACTGTGTCACAATAAACTTCCATTACTTTTTGTTTAATGTCAGCACAGAATCAAAAAGAAGGCAGGTACACAAAAGCTAACTCAAATAACACACTGAGACATGATAGTTAAGGGAATGATGTAAAACATTCCAATCAAACCATTAAACTTGTAGAGAGTGGATTGAAATAAATTAAATAAACCTTAAACATATGAATTTTGAAAGCACCAGTATACCTCTTCACAAGCCATATTAAGATTTCTGCCACGAGGGCAAAGTTTGGTTTTCTGAAATTCTCCATAGATATCAAACGAGGATACCCCAAGGCCCTCATCATTTCTGTAAAATCTGGCAAATAAGAGACAACTCCAATTACACTCTTATCATGTCATGTTACAAAATATAATATGTTTATAACATAAGATGTTAAGAAGACAGTAAGCATGACTTACTTCTTAAGTCTCGGAAAGACATTTCGCCCTGCAAAATAATGATAATCTTTTTCAAAAAAAATGTCGGAAATATGGTCAGAGATTGATGCAAAGTTTAGAGGGTGTCGTTTTTTATATTGGATAATTGAGGATTTCGGAAAGAGATTTGTGATAAACGTAAGAGACTTATTTCCCAAAACCAAATCAGGAGTTAAAAAGGTACGATATCTATCTTTTCATTGTAGGTCAGTAAAAGTCAACCTAACAGAATAATTTGTCATAATTTTATGCATGAAATGTATTAGGAACATAGTTTTAGAACTGGTAATCTCTTATATATCGATCTCGGTTTAACTAGCGCACAGGTAACTTCTTTGTTAGCTGGCGGATAGCATATAGCTAATTTTAAGACACTGGCAGAAAACGGTACATTAACTAGTAAAAAAAATATATATGGTCATGGTCAGCAGTTTTCAAGCGGAGTCTGTTGTGTTTACGCTCTATATATTCTTACCTGTCCCCGTTATGTACGAGAATTTTTTTTTCCCGAAGCTTCAACCATAGACGGTTTCTATAGAAACAGATTTTCTGCCTACGGAAAGTCGAAGAAGTCAAACACAGGAGACGCACAGAGTTGAGCGGAGTGGGCCGAAGGGTTTATGGTGCTTTTTTTTCACTCTACGCAAACAGTTATGATAAATTAATCGTTTTAATTTTTTTTTAAATAAAATCGTAAAAATAAATATTTCCTTTTCTGATTTTTACAGTCCAACAATTTTATATAATGGAAGAACCATAAAACCAAAAAAAAAAAAAAAAAGAAAAAAAAAAGAAGAGTAACTTGCGTTAGGCCATGGAGAAATAATTAAATAAATAAATAAAGTTCCGAAAAAAGTATTCACCAAAAAACTTTATTAGTATCGTTGGTTGTATGTTGAGGGAGCGAAAGGATTCATATTCTTTACTGAAGTAGAAGTACTTGTGTGAAAAAAAGACTTTGGTAAAAACAGAAGTACTGATCCACCTTCTTTACTCAAGTGAAAGTAAGGAAGTACAGATTCTTAAATGTACTTCAGTAAAAAAAAAAAAAAGTATTTATTTTTTGCCTTCAACAATAAACCCTTTCTTTTGTTAACTTGGCAAAACGAAAAAAAAAATAATCAGACACAAAAAGCAGAAAATTCTTCTTTCATTAACCTGCACAGTCCTGGTACAGGGAACAAAATCACTAGACAGACTCAGTTTGGTGCAAGTTAAAAATAATTAAGACTAAACTGACTAGATGTCCCACAACATTGCTAAAGTTGTAAAACAACTTCCATAAAATGATAAATAAGCTAACGAGAACAACTGAAAATACAGTTTCACATTATGTGTTTTTTTGCAGATTAGACGGCAAATTCTTGTACACCAGAAGTTTGTGGGTTTTAGGTTTGCACAAGACACACAGCATTTGCCATGAATCATTCTTGGAGCCAACAACATCAAACTATTCTTGTTGATATGGCCATGGTCGGGTAATGTCTTGTCTTTTCTGAATCTGATGTATTATTGTCTGACTCAGCAATACTCCCTGGATCTCTTATTTTCTCCATGTGACCCAGCAAATTTTCTCTCTATCATAATCTGTACACTGACTTGATTTTCCTCTCTTGTTAGCAACATCTATTGTGTCATGTTTTCATCTGTGGAAATTGGAAAAAGTAACTACGGTACTCTGTTTTGATAATGTAAGGTATAGACAGTACCGATTTTGTGTTTAAATGTAAGAAGTAGAACTAAAATGTCTTTGGGAAAATAAATACTCAAGTAAAGTACATATACCTGAAAAATCTACTTAAGTACAGTAACAAAGTATTTGTACTTGGTTACTTCCCGCCTCTGGTTGTATGAATCAATACATTTCAGCAGATATGCTTACTATCATGCAAATTATTGTTACTGGACGCTGGATTTTTTCCATTGTATCCATCTCTGAGTTTCAAAGAAGTTTTGGAATTAGCATAAATGCTAATGCCAAGTTTAAAAACACAAGAAAACATAGTATCTAATGAGAGTTAATATTTGCTTTGTTAAACCCTTTCAATGTATGGAAATTAAATACATATTGATGTCCACAAGGCGGCGCAACCTCTCGGCTGGCGTCACCACGAATCTTTTAGGTTGCTCTCCTGACGCAGAGCATGATGGAGCAAAGTTGTGAGCCCCCCTACAGCAACAACACCCCGGCCGACAACGAGCCTTCGTCGTACGGGCTCTACAGTAAACGCCTAAAGGAACTGGAAAATGCCGCCTTGCAAACCAGTTTAATATCACGGATGGAGACTGAATCCGGTGCGGACGCCGGGAGCTGGTCGGAGCAGCAGCCCGCGGAAGGTGAGCAGTCGAACGGCTTGTCCTTGACCCACCGGCCGGCCCCTTCGGAGCAAAACGCAGACACGGAGGCGGAGGAAGTGGAGCCGGGAACAAATATGGCCAAGGAGCGAGTCGAGGAAGAAAGGACGCTCACAGACCACTTAAACAAACGGCTGCTTTCTTCGTTTCTGGAAAAGCTTAACGAGAGAGATCTGGCTCTCCCCAGCGTTCAGCGCCTGGACTGCGCTGTAGCCGACGAGGACTCGAACAGGGCCGCGGACGAGTGGTGAAGCCCGGGGAAGATCAGTGGCGGAGCTCCGGGCGGAAGGAGGGGTATCAGCAGCAACATGGAGACGTTTGGAGGACTCAGGACCAACGTGTGCGGAAGCACAGCCTCACAACATAAAATAAAAGACAGACCTCGCTTTGTCTAACTATTGAATCTAGAATATGGAGTGTCTGGAAATGTTATGTTTACTTCTGTACAGTCAGAATGGACGAATGAATGAGTGAAACGCAATAAATTACCATCATGTGATATGAAGTGCCTTTGAACTCTTTCTACACGTATTGGGCAGCCATGATGGATGCAGCTCCAACTGTGTGTTTATTAGCATCCATCACCAGGTGTCAGTATACACCACAAATTTAGGATGCATCTATAAACTCGATTATGTCACTGTGACCCCCCCCCCCCCTTACAGATGCACACATTAGATTTAAGAGCCTCCTTCGGGGAAAGATGGTATATCAAAATATTCCGAAGTGTTTTCATGCTTAAGTTATATCAATTCTCAACAAATAAAAAAAATAATCTGTCACATTTATAATGCAAACACAAGACAGCATGACATACTAAAAGCAATTTGTAAATCACAGTTCCATGAATTACAGCCTCTGTTGAGTAGACAGCAGTTGTTGAAAGTGATTTTTAAATAATGGATACACTCACAGACATACATTTTATTTAACACTGTTATTACAATTGTGAATTTAACGTGAGATTACCAAAATACATGTCTAGAGAAAGTGATTTTTTCATATTCAAAAGTTGAGAAAATGGCAAACAAGGCTGTGTTCATTAGTTGTAGTGTTTGCTAAATACCAGTAACTGGGAATGATGGTAAACCATGGGAGTATTTCTGACAGGCGTGAGGCCTAGTTGTTTCAGACCAAATAAATCTGGCAGCGAAACTCTTAAGGCACTGGGCTCTATATTACTTCTTATTGATCCAGCCTTTCATTTTTCAGTAAAACATTGTGTAGTTTTTTTTTATGTAAAAGCCCAGCAATCTTTTTCCACAAATTGCAAACTGCCAAAAAAAAAAAAAAAATCTTTTGTGTTGCATCCTGTGTGCAGAAAGACTCCAGCCATTTTCTGGTGATATGAATAAAACTAACACCGACTGCGAAGACCTACTGTGGTTTACACTGCAAGCTGCATGTTGTTTCCTCCAACACCCACAGAACTGGAAAGACTGAAAGGAAAAGGTATATAATAACATAGGTTTGACATGGCATCATGGAATGAGGAATGACAAGCGGTTAAGGAAAACACACTCATTTTTTTTTGCTCTCTGTCACGCTTCTGATGAACCCACGAAGGCGTTCATTGTCTGACATGAAACCTACTAGAAGGAAGTGAAAGTGTCTTTTGTCTGAATGCAGCTCATGAAGAGCTCTTTGGAAAAGTTATTAAGTCACAAACATAACTTTAAATGTGAGGCAGAATGATTTAGAGACTACAAAAAAATAGTACAGAAACCTTTAATACTAAAGAGTTTAGACGAAGAGATTATTATGGCCAGGAAAAAATGGCATTGTGATTTCTTTTTAATGCTATTTTGGGTAAACGCCATCCTTGCAGTCGTCTATTTGCTCTCTTACAGTTCTTCATGTTTGTGCAGGTTCATCAGTGGCACCACCTGTGGTTTATCAGACACTTTGTCTACCTGCAAGAAAGAGACAAATTCTAGTTTTAAAACAGCAAGGAACACATGTAAAACACTTTTTTGGTGATGATCAAGGACATTTTTTTCTTTCTTGCTGATTCTTTACCTGATTATTCCTTCTGGTGCTCAAACGCATCTGGAGTGAATCCCAGCATGCATTGTGCAGAAGGCAGGGGAACGTCCTGGATACTGCACTGGCCTTAGAAACATAAAAAAAAGAATACATTTACATGTGATGTGATTTAATTTATAAGATAAGGTTATAATATATTTATTTCACAATATATGTCAGATTTTAGACTGTGGAAGCTGCTAAATTAAGAAACTTGAAATGCTAAATAGAGTAATTTGAACCCAATAGCTTTGATACATGATGTTACATTCCAGCGTAATATGAACTCACAGGAAAATAAATTCATACATTTTACCCAAATCACATGAAAAAAATAATAGCAAACACAGATGCAACATGTGTGGTAGTCCTAAGCTCGTGACAAAACACTTACTCTGCGTTCTGATGGGAGTTCCTCTTTCTTTTTGTTCAGGTCCCACCATAACAAACCTTCTCTAATATGACTCCTCTTTGTTGGTCCTGTGTAAAAATAGAAACATCAGATCCAAGCTTTACTTAAAATGGAATTTAACAAGCTTTTATTGCACTGGGATAATATTTGATTGCTTGCAGCCTGTCTTATTCAAGGCACTTGTAACTCAGTGTAGTTTATTGATGCAAGTTAAAGCAAATGATCTATGTTTTGTGTCACCGTGAATCAGCACTTTTCACAGCCAGACTTATTTAAGTGAATATTCTGTTTGTTTTATTTTTTCATTTTCTTATTTATTTACCTGTTGCGTAGCTCACTATCAGCCCAACAAGGATGACCGAACTGGTAGCCATGGCTCCAAAGTAGAGGTAAGACATGGAGTAGAAGTTATGGATGCCGCTAGTTTTGGAAACAATAGAATAAAGATATATGTAATACAAATCACATGTTGAGTTGTTAGCAATATATGACAAAATAGTTAATATAGTTTGGGCCTATGAGAATAGCCAATGTGAGGAGAGCTTACTGATCTCCAAGCCTTCAAAAGCTATTAAGTGAAACTAAAACTCTCTTTCAGGCCACCAAAGAAAAAAAAAACATGATTATGAAAGTGAGCTCACTGACCCTTCGTCACTTGGGTGAAGTGGGGTAGAGATGGAGTGATGCTCATGATTAGAGTTGCTGTTCAGGGTGATGTTAGTGGGCTCACAGCTTCCTGTGAAACTGGGGAGGACACCCATGGTTTTCTCACTGGGTGGGTAAAGAGTTGAACCCACAGCCAGCCACATAGAGACACAGAAGCCCACTATTATCCCTGAGAATGCCCCCTGCAAGAAGGATTAAAACGAAAAAATAACTCATACGCGTAGATATTAGGCATCTTTTACCATTCAATGTTTGAACATTTCACTCATTTTTCTTATGTTTTTCTCATGTTGACATGTTCCCCCAAAACAGAGGTCAAGTGTGATCATTTCCAACCTTGTCTTTTTAAATTCAGTTTCATGTTTACATGACATCAGTTTTCTGAAGAAATAAGCTGTGTCTGTGTCGTTGGTCAGTTACAGGCTCCTGGTTGTCATTTGTGCTGCTCTTTTGTGGACTTCTCCGGTTATTACTTTCAGGAGTTTTTTTGTGCCCGTGTTCATATATTTTTGAACCTCTCTTGAAAAACTGCCAAAGAAAACCCAACAGTTCTTGCTCTTCAATTATTTGTGACCATCACTCTCATTACTATGTGATAGTAAATTATCTTTTTTTAAGCTTATGAACTTTTTTCAAATGTGGACATACATTCCCATCACATGTTGTGCGGAAAATATGTACCTGTATATGTATGTGTGTATATGTATACATGTATACATACACACACAGACACGCACACACACATGCACAGTTGTTTTTTTTTTTTTTTTTACTATAAATAGGCTAACATAATGAAATGATGGCTTGATGATGGTGGTATTTTTAAAATTTTTTTTAAAGTAACATTTATGTGAGAAGCTACATTATACATGAAGTAATATTCAGTTTGATTTATGATTTGAGTGGCATCAACAGGAGAATATATGGATTTTTAAATCATGGATTTTTTTCCTAGGAGTTTTTCTTGATATTTAGACCACCTGTCACTCACCTGCCTATTTGTTGCTGGGATAAACATTCCTAAAATGAACACACCCAGTATTGGACCACTGACCACTCCCATGACAGTGAAAGAACCCTGAGGAGAGACAAAAAACAAGGTTCTGGAAAACCAGCCAAACAAACCTGACTTCATCATGGAGTTAACATTATACTGGTGTTCACTGGGACCCAAAAAGAGTCCAGAAGACAAAATGAAACAGAAGTGCTCTTAAGTTTGAATTTTAATAATTTGCTTGTACAAAATATCTACAATAACTTCTGTGTTTGATTTTGTTTGTCGTTTAGCTTACAATGGAAGTAGTGAATGCCTGGTTTGTGTGTCATTACAGTGGCAATGGTGTTACTCAGTAAATCTTTCATAAGCAACTTGCATGTTGCAGCTGCCACACTGCGTGATGCATCTCTAAAAAGTTATGGCAATGCCGCATTTTCACAGATATGGAAGTTCCATCATTGACCATCCATGCATCATACCTGGAGAACTCCCCAGTCCAGGAAAGAGGAGAGAGCAGCTACTGTGATACAACCGACCCCATACAGAAATGCTTGAAGAAACAGAGGGAAAAGAAGATTCAGTGTCTGTAAGGACCACTGTAGGAAATATAAAATGCTGCATTCATCTGAATATAAAGCCATTACAAATCAATAGAACCTCCTGGAGCACGATGATAAAATAAAACAAACAAACAAACAACAAAAAAGACAAAAAAAAAAAACAACAAAAAAGCCACTGAAGAGTAGCCGGACAGTATTATTCTTCAGCTTAATATTGTCACAAATTGCATAAATGCAAACTAATCTTTTATCCTTCAGTTCATTTTCAGTTTTTAACAGACACAGTATAATCATTGATAAATCAAAATGCTTGTGGACCACACTGAAAGGACTTAAAACCAAGTGAGAGAGAGCACAGTACGAAGGAAATATGTAAAATAAAATAAGATAAAACAAAAGTGGGCTTTGAAAATATGTATTGAAGTTATTTTAAAATGAGCACAACGGGAGATTAAAATCACCCTTCCACATCAGAAGAAGCTATCTTGGTGGCTGGGCTACTCTTACATTCACTGATCACCAAATCTCTTCCATATGAAACAAAAAAAGCTGTAATTAACCATCATGAGAAGGGCTCCGTTTTTATGAGGATAAGAGCCATAAAGACTCTACCAGAACAAGTGAAATTGAAGCTCTTAAATGTGTTTGGATTTTGGGTAGAATGTCTAGATTTTAAGATTTTAGTAAAATGTTCACTAGTTAGTGAGAATAAACCCACACAATCCTTTAGAAACAAGAATGAGTTTCTTCTGTGTCATGTGGAGCAGATGGGGTTGCAGGAGATCCTCCATGGTCACTGCAGCCATGGCATTGATGCTTGTGGAAGCCGTGCTGCAAAAAAGAACACTTGGTCACCAGTAATCCCTCGACTAGAGACCATACATTTATTTAATTCCTGTACAAAATCAGTGCTCCAAGGAAGATGAAAGGCCTAGGTATTCACCCTGAAGTATATATGAAGTTCTAGAAAAATCAAAGTCAAACAAGGTTTAGCAGTATTTTTGCTGCTAAAACTAGAAACTGGCAAACAGTTTAATTTTCAAAGTACATATAATTTTAGAAAAGCAAGGATTAGCCTTAACAGTCACAGAAAAAAAGAACCCCCAAACAGACACATCTGTAGGCAGTCCTGTCAAAAATGTTACCTCTTAACCTGAGCCAGTAATGTATGTAAGGAGCCTTGAGGAACAACATTTTTCTCTGAAATATGGCAGACATGAATTAAAAAAAGAGGTAATAAAATTCAATAAAATCCACAAGTAATTCAAATGCGGCACATTTACACCAGGTAGTCACATTTGCTTATGATAACATTTTGCCCCTCATATTCTTCCTCCTCTCCAAATACGTCTTCAAAAAGTAAGAGTAAAATACCTGAGAGTCCCACTGTAAGCACAGGCAAGGAAAAGGCCTGGAAAGCCCGGGAGGTTTCTGAATATGTCCAACACGAAGAATGGCATATACTTCATCAGATGAACAGAGAGATGTTGTAGAGAATATTAATGTGTTCAGAACATTAAAATAGCAAATTATATGACTTTGAAAACAACATCTGAAGAATGCCTGAACTGGACTCCACAAAACAGGTGGTATACACAACTGCAAATCAATTAAGGAAAATACATGTGGTTTATTTATTTTTTTCATGTTAATATACTGGCTCTTTTTGCATTTCAGCTCTGCAACACATTCTAAAAAAAAAAAAAGATAGTACAGTTTTCAGCTCTTTCTGATGCTGCGATACATTCTCGTGAGACTTTAAATGTGTTCTAGGATAACATTGTGTTCAGGATACCAAGAGATGAATTGATTCAATTTTTATTTCTTTTCATTACTCTTGCAAACATGTGTTTTACAATAGTATGGTGTTGTCGTTGCTGCATTTTTGGTGTCAAAATTCTCAGTACATTCTCTTTAGATAAGTCAAGAATGCACACAAGCCGGTCCAGTAACCCTCCTCTTCCTCTGACCCTGTTGGATTTGTGGCTGATAACATTCCAGGTGATCTTTTCTGTCCTTGCTCTGAGAACACGGTAGCCATTTATTCCAGGAAAAATACATCTAGTTTGTGGATTTCCACGGACTGCATGATGGTCCATCTCATGTGCTTCAAAGCCCAAAGGTATGTACTGAAATTCCTCCAGATTCATTGAATTATTCAAGGAAATAATGAACTCTGAAGGAGAAATCTAAATCTTTCCTAAACTTCTTTGAGCTACGTTGTTTTTAAATATTTTAATGAATTTCTCACAGATTTATTAAACAAAGTGGAGGTCCTCCACCTATATTTGCTCCTCAAAGACTCAGCCTTTCATAAATACTCTTTCTGTACCAAATTATAATTACAATCAAATTACATCCTTACTTTTTCTTTCACCTCCTTACGAGCACTAAACTGCCCTGTACCAACTTTTTTTTGGAATGCATTTCAGGCCTCAAATGCATTTGAATGTTATTTAATCAATACTGTATTTGCATCAACCATATTGTATCAAATTTTTGTTTGAGGGTTGCAAAAAAAAAAAAAAGGTGTCACTGAATAAAATATTGTCAAATACTCCATAAACCTCATAGTATAACAAAAAACAAAAAAAAAAATCATCATCACTATAAAACAAGCAACTGCAGGACAAATCAGCTATAAAAGTGTAACGATGACTTATGATAATGGGTCAGCGTGTGATAAGATCATTTGTCATTATTCAGTACCAGATCAGGTGCAGAAATGGTCCCCGACTTCAACGGATCACAGTTGTTGTAATAAGCAAACATGACGATGCCGCAGGTTAAAGCACTGCTCACAATGAGGCACAGACCCACCTGGTTCACAAACAGGGCCCTGCAACCGATGAATATTGCATTAAAGTTAATCACCTTCATCTCCACTGTTCACTTGCTGTCGTCAAAATAAAACAGATCTGTCTGATAATGCATCTGTAAGCCATTATCAAATCCAACATTTCAAGCAGCACACTGAGGCTGAGAATATTGTCACTGGGATGAAAGTGAGAGGGTGTCTGATGACATTACATAAAATATAACCTTTGTCAGAGCTAACTAACTAACTCTAACTCTGGATCAGAGGTACTGATTCAGAGAGACTTAACACAACATAACGCTGTATTTATTTTAACACCACATGTACTCTCTTCTGATAGCTGCACATCAGATGGCTTGAAATATAAATATCATGCATTTAGGTTTGACACTCAAGACATACATTTATTTATACACTTTCTGCATCATGAACTGAAAGCACATTGGTTGTAACTGGTATTATTGATATAGTGCTCAACAGCTTTGAAAGTTTAACACATTCCCTCAGCTTAGAATCTGCATTACTTTATCCTTTAACTGAACATTGCACAGTGGTCACAGGGTTGGATTTTGATCTTATGATATTAAATCAGTTGCTGCTAGTTGTGGCTGTAAATCTAAAGCCAATTCATAATTAAACACATTCTAGTTCTCTTTGATGTAAGGTATGGTAATAGAGTCTTATAATTTTATTTTAACCAGATTTTTCTGTCTAGGACATTATTAATAAGAAAGACTCAATGAGAAGTCAATACTTGTTGCAGTTAAGTCCAAAATAGTGGATATAAGTTTGAGAACAGGTTGTGTACAGTACGGGTTACTATTATGATATAGCCAAGTTAACACCTGCCCTTGACACTAAAATCCATCAATCATTTTTTTTCCACAGTACACCCCTCAGAAACACCTGTCAGACAACTAAATTGAACTGAATAAAATGTTATTAATACCTATAGGGAAATTGTAATGCTGCAGAATGAATTATAGGGTTGAGAAAGAAGCATGTCTCCACTCACCTCTGGGCCTCTCGTTCTGTTCGGCATGAGATGTAACGTTGGACTTGTGCCTGGTTCACCCCGTACATGGACAACCAAACCAATGTCCCTCCAACAGTGAGAGTCCAGAAGGTGTAACGCTTTCGTGGGTCAACATCAAAACTGTGAAAAAAGAAAAAGCTGCTAATGACACAATACGACACAAAGGTCACGGGAATCTTTATATACCCTTTATTGTTGGCCTCATTCTTGTTAGTATGACGTATTTTGGTGGGCGGGGCATAGACATTTTCACTGTAACCTGGGTGCACCGTTAGCACCCATAAATTAACAAGTTTTTAAAGTTATAGGTGAAAATAGTACTAGAAAAACTCGCATCAGTAGTGACCTAGACTGAGTATTTAAGTTTACTTAATCACCGGGACTGTAAGTGTTACTAAAAGAAATGAACGTTGACAGATGCAGACTAGTTGACCCATAGGCTAGGAGGTTCTACCGTCAAAAATGAAACCCAATTACTAGTGTTAAATGGCATTTATACAACTCTGTTTCCAAAAAAGTCAGGATATTGTTTGCAAATAAAACCAAAATGCAAACATTTGCAAATAATTTACATTTTAAATCATTTTTAGTATTTGATGCTATGTTAAAAGGTATGAATTATGAATCTGTGCCACAATGTTTCCTAACATCTTCTTCTTTTAAAGGTAGAATTAGTGATTCAGTGTAAGTTCTAACCTAGAAAATTTTTTTCCAGTAAATATTTCCTCAGCATGCACTAGCTGCCCAACTGGTGAGAAAACTGTGAAAAAGCCTGGCGTTCATACAGAAATATCAACAGATGTGAAGTTCTCCAGAAATTGCTAACCCGACCTTTAACAACAGATTTAAGGCCTTTGAGAACTGAGAAGATCAACTGCTGCAGTTTTGTTGATAAGATGCTGTCACATTCAAGCTTTGCTTTGAATTTAAGTTGTTTAACAATTCAATGCCACATTTAATTTTTATTTGTTGTTTGGCATTAAACATAAAAGCATAAATAAGCACTGCTGACTTTTCTGAAAAGAGATGTTTGAATGACAGAATATGTGGATTTCAAAATCTTTAAAGATTGTTCAGCAAAAGTTACAAAAGAGCTAGTTTCTCATCCCATCTGTATTAAAACACCCCCAGTTTGTGTTTGAGGTTGAAGTGAAGGGATGTTGAAGAGAACTGTGTTTTCTAACAATTATTTTCAGAAGTTTTCCTGAGCCTGTTCTGTGATCTCCACCACAGAGCTGTGTCTGTTTTTACCACAGTGCTTCCCGAGGAGTCCACAACTACAACCAGTCATCATTTCATCTCATCTTTGTTTGAAAACTGGGCTGTATTCAGATCAATGCATTCAATAATGTAAATTTAACATATTATTGTTGTGTTAGAATGTGTTTACTCATTAAAATTAATTCGTGATCCATTGCTGGCAGCCTCCAGTACTTTTGCAGGGCCACCAACGAGGACTGTGCCATAGATGAAGACCGCCATGAAGCCCGACAACATGACAACGATTTGAAACACGTCAGTCCAGATCACAGCCTTCATGCCGCCCTACACACACAAGATGGAAGAGACAGAAAGACAGACACAGTGAGACAATAATAACACAGTAAGTCATCATTTTCTTTTTTGTTTGTTTATTATTATTATTATTTGATGTTGTTTTTAATTTAGAATGACTATTTAACCCAACATGCACAGAAAACTGGAGTGACTGGAGCAAACCCACACACCAGACACACACAGAGAGCACATGCAAACTCCAGAGAGGTCCCAGCTGGGATTTGAACCACAAGCCCTGTAACTGTGAGGCACCAGAGCTTTCAATTCAGCATCTAAATACATAGATAATAATCACAATACATAGCTAAAATAAATGCTCATGTGAAGAAATAAAAAGCATATGAAGGATGCAATCTCTCAGATTTTTTACAGAATTGGACATATATGTAAGTAAATGTAAAAAGACACAAAGTGTCATGGTGGTTTGATAATGATAACAAAATGATGTTCTTACCAAAGTAGTGTACAAAGTGCAGATGATACCAGTAGAAAACAGAGAGACCCACATATTGATTCCCGTGGCTGCAAAAGCAAAGGTGGCAAAGGTGTGTGTCAGTTTTTTTTTTTTTATTTGAATGCTACTATACTGAAACACTTCGGAAAAGGATATTTAATTGAATTAACAAAAAACATCCACCACACTTTCTAAGATATTAAAACACAGCCATTAAGAGCTTTTAGATCTTTACGATAATGTAGATCACAGGACAAAATTTGAATATTTTGTTGTGTGATCAACATTTGCTTTACAATATTCTACAACTTTTTCAGTCATTATCTTTTTTTCCTGTTTCTGTTGAGTTTATCAAAGGTCAAACAAAATATATTTGTAATCAATATTTCCCTTAGATTCTCCTAGCTTTTCCTGTTGTCGGCATTACTCAAACATGGATCTGACCTTAATAAGGACTCTTTTAAAATGAGGAAAATGACATTCACTGGGAACATAGTGTTATAAATCAGTCTCAGATATGCTTTTTTCCTACCTTGGTTTAAGATCAAAGCAGGTGCATAGATGACAATCCCTGTGTAAAGCAGCTGAGAAAATGTAAATACAAGCAAATCAGAAACAAATACCTGGAGGAAAATGAAACTGAGCCACTTCAGATATTTGCATTAAAATATATATATTTTAAACTAGTAATATCACTGTTAGGTCACTAAAGTTTGTATGAAGGGGAGGATTAAGATGCTGGTCTTACTGTAGCAAGAAGAAACTGGACACTCCCCAGCAGCTGCATCCCTCTGCCAAATCTCATCTTCAGATACTGTGACAGGCAGATATGCCAGAGTCATAACATCACAGTGGAACGCTGCAAACAACCCTCGTCCTTCTTCACCTGCCATATTTGCTGCATTTGATAACTCACAGGTGCATTTCATCACCCACAGATAAATCCTGACCACAGTTTCCCACCATTATGGGTTTGAAGCATATTTTGTTTATCATTTAGTGTTCAGGGTAATTAAATCTGCAGGTCATCAAAAACTTATCATAAGATCTTTTCCCCATTATGATTAAACAATATCCTTTATATACCATATCTTTTCAAACAGGTATGAAACAGGAAAAGACTTTGTTACATATTCTTAAAACTTTGTTTTTAAGTTTTTACAAAAGAAGCTTCAGATTTTTGTTTCTTCCTTATATGACTGATCATTTTAATACCTCAATATAATAAAAGACATTTAAAAAAACTATTATGATAATAACAGTATCAGTGAATTTGTGACCACGGAAAACGCATCAATAGGATTATTGTTTTCTCATCTAATATTGGTTATTTGACTCATGCTGAGTTCTTGAAATAACTTGAAGGCTCTCTGTGACCTGATTTGTGCTGGTGATGCCCAGATGAAAGAAAACTGGCAGGAACAGGTAAGCTGTCAGCAGGGAGTTGATGCTCTGTCCGAGGCACATGTAGAGGAATTTAAAGCCGTAGCGGAAACCTTCAGAAGGAACACCCAGAACCTGGACTGCTGACATAAAACTGGCACATAGCGACAGCCCGACAGGTACAGCTGGCATGCTCCGACCCCCAGTGAAGAAATCACTGGCACTTGAGTCCCTTGTCCTCCCCTTCAGGGCCTGGAAAAGCCCTATTGCCATAGAAATGGACAACATGGCACCAAAGACAGCATAGTCAGCCAGGACGAAACCTGGTCTGGATGGACCACTGGCGGACTTCTCCTCCATTATCTTGTACTTTGATTCCTCCTGCTATGTGGTTTCTTTTGGATCCAGATTATCAACGGATCTGTCAGAGTAAATTACAGTTGGTTAGTGACCAAGTGAGCAATGAGATATATGGAGTTAAGTATTTCATTCAAGTATAAAAGGTGGAAAATTCTCTTCCTCTGTTTTTTTCTTTACTTTAATCTTTATGGTTTTCTTTTCTTTTCTGTTAGGACTATTCTTCACTCTCCGATGGCTCTGAAGGTGGATCCAAAGCAAAGTTAGCAGATCTCAGGTAAAGAAAAGACTTTAATAATTAAGGCCCAGATATGAAATAGTGCAAGTACTGCAAGTGAATCCAAATGTGAGAATCAAACACTCTACAAACCCAGAGATGACAACAATGAACAGCAGTTAACACAAATGTAAAGGAGAATAAATAGACAAGATAATTGGGACAGGATACAGGTGTGCAGCGCCAAACTGAGGAAAAGTGTAATAAAGTGAAATAGTAAACTAAAGTCACAAAAAAAGAACTAAAACATAAGTATATCTGTAGATCATGATAGTCAGGAGGTCAGGAGGCCTTGGGTTCACATGTGAATCCACTTCATATCACTTTAGCATAGTTTCATATTGTGCGAGGGTGGGACATACAACACCTTCCTCCAGGCTCAGTATTTAGTGAGCCAACAAGATCTCTTTCTAAAAACAGTGAAGTGGCAGACAGGTAAAACATAAGACGTTCACTCAAGAAACTGTAGTCCAAGTAACATGAACAACCACTAAGGCTACTAAGCCTTTGTCACTTACCGCTTGAAGTTTTATTCACCAAAAATATATGATGAAGTTTGGGACAACATCTTAATTAGGGTTAAATGACACTTTTACCCTCCTGCAGCAAGCTTTTTTACATTCACGTAACATTAACAACTGAGCACATTTTGGCCACAGTTTTATGTCATCTATTTCAAACCGAGCACTTTGACTGAGTTCTATCAAAGTAAAGTGCAAGTTGAATTAGTTCTGTTAAACTGATACCATGTGTAATAAAATGTGATCAACATGTTATTTTACAGCGACGCAAGAGAGTTTGCCGGAAATAGTGCACACTCGAGTAAAAAGTTGATGTCTTATTTTGAAGGAGACTTTGCTTTCTGTTTTCCTATACATGATCTGTTAAGGGTTTTTTTATGTCTCAGTGTCATGATTAATGATAGAGAGTTGAAAGGAGAGTTCATCCATGATGAAGAAAGAACAAAGAAGGACAAGTTTTCTTGTCTTGTAATGACACGACAGGGAGGTAAAATATCAAACTACGGAAAGTACCCTAATGTGACTCAAAATTAGATCATTCTCAAACATGGGGTAAAAAATGATAAATTTGGAAAATAATAAAATACCTCCCTATAAGCTATCCTTATCAACATCAAAAGGAAAATTTTAAAAGCCTCATGTAATGTTCAGAACAAAAAAATATTACAACATCTGAGGAGATTGGACTGAAATTATGAATATGAAAAGCATTTTTTCCAAGTATTTTAGCCTATTAAGCTTTGCGTACTTTTCAAATGTGTCAATGTAATGTAGCTAATCTTTAACATCAGCCACTGCTTTCCATAACCCTATAGGTGTGTCACATTTGATACGTGACTTTCTGAGATCTTTGTACAGCTCGAATAATCAATAAAGGAAAAAAAAAACATTTATACGAAGCAAAAAATTATAATATGCAAATCAAATAAATAAAAAATATGCAAACTTATCTAATGTATTCATAATGATAAGAAAAATAATTACTTAGGAATAATTAAATACAAACTTGGAAGTGATTTTGATTTCAGTATATAATGGACACTTACGTCAGCCATTAAAAGGTTAAAATCACTTCTGCTGTACATATATTTTCCAGATAGCCGCACCTTATAAAGGACATGCCTGTCCTGTGTATTTTATATAATCCATCAAATAGCTCCAAAAACTGTTATGCCATTCACTTTAGATTAACAGTTAAGGATGACATAAATGGATAAACTGAAAGTTTGTAACTAGTGTGAATATTTCCTTTTTCTACTTTAGCCAGTTATTGAATTTTCTTTTAACTTACAAAAGAAGATGTAACTTCAAATAAAACTTGAAGATGTATTGTCAATATAGTCATACCTAGAAGGCCAAATATAATCCAAAAAGGAGAGCTGTTTCTGTTTGTAACACCTGGTTCTTTCATTTCAGCAAATACAGCAGCGCCAACAATCTATAGCATTAAATTACCAGCAAAAACAGATTTTCATTGACTCATTAGCTGTGCATGCATTTGTTTGTTGCTGATAAAAAAGACCAGAAAACAGAAATAAATCTAAAACATTTCGAGGACTCACCACTGCTTCAGCGACCAGTTCAGTCCCCTCTGCTCAGTGAAGAAGGAATGTGCTGACAGCCCCCCTTGTCACTCCTCAACAGCTGCTTCACCTCCATACACCTTCTCTGTAACAAGTGTGTGTGTGTGTGTATGATGTCTGAGCGCTCCATGGGAACTTCATTGCAGGTATGCTCTCAGGTGTTGGAGGTGAGTCGGTCAGTTAAGGTTTGAAAGTTGCAGTGGAGGACTGAACAGAAAGCGTTAAGTGGAAAAGTTTGTGTTGAGAAGCATTAGACCCTCTGGGTAATGAAACACCAGCTTTCTGCAGCTCATGATCCTGTGAATGTGTAAATGTGCGTGTATGTGTTTTCATGGGGTAATCATACACACATTCACACAGAGGTGAGGCTGGGTTTTATTGTTGGCTGTGGGAAAAAAAGTGGTCTTCTCACTGTACATTATTGCGCAAGACTGCTGAAATACCTATCACTTTTATAATTTTTTCTCTTCGACTAACAGATTAACCGTTCTGTATCCAAGGCCCTTCACCAAAAATCAAATGAAGCTCAAAAATTAAACACAAGATAAAAATTCAGAATTACACTACTATTTCATTCCTTCTCTGCATCTGGGTGGATATCCATCTATATTAAACCATTCAATGATGTTACATATTAACTTATCCACTGATTACAATAGAGAGTAAGTCTTGGTCGTACCTGATAGTGATGATAGACTAATCACTTTAAATCTGAAAAAAGCTGTGAGTCCATATTCACAGTGGCATATTAGAGCTATAAACTGTACCTTATTACCTGTTAACTGGCTTAAGCACATATAGCCAAAAAGAACCTTTACAAAAAGTTTCCTTTTTACATGTTTTGTCTTCTAAAGGCTGAACCACAACATCCTCTCTTCAGTTCCTATCTACAGGAGCATTCTTAAGATGATTGTTTTATTGACTGTTAAACATGGTAGCATGTCATTAACTCTTTATTTCACTGCCTGTTTTACAGTGGCTTTTACTATAGCTTTTGTGCCACTTACTTTGTACAACCTCTTGTCATGCCAGCGACACAAAGAAGTGGGTTTTTATGAGTAAAATACGGAAGAAACTAGTTTATTCTTGGCTATAAAGCAGCTGTTACACAACTAAAACATGATAACTAAACTTTAGCCACTTTTAATAAGGTCCAAGGTTCAAGGTATACATCCAGAAGGTCACAGATACATCAGTAAACAATGCAAACTATAAATACAATAGTAACTGTTAAATAATTAGTGATGAAATAAAATGATAAATTTAATAATTAGATGCCAGGAGAAGATACCTAAACAGTTTTGGTGAACACTACATGAATTCGGTGACAAAGGTATGTTCACGCATAAACCATGAGCTGAGTAGTAAAAATGTCCAACAGTTATCATTAATAAAATAAAAATTGCATGGCTGTATGTTTTTACTATACTAGTATACTATACTTGTTGTTATTTGTACAGGTTGACACGAACCATTACCATTTGGCATTTTGTTTTAACCCTTTAAACCCAGATGTATCACATTTGATACATACATTTCTGAGACAACTCCAATAATAATAATAATAATAAAACAGAAATTATTAGAAACTGTTAAAGACAAAATAAAGGGTGTTTTAAATTTGCAATATAATAAAAACTTCAAATTAAAAAATCGGATTTTCTGTGTATCATTTCATGTGTTGGGCATTAAAGGGTTAAAAATGACAAATGTACCTGAAGTAATGTGCTAAAAAGATCAGATTTGTTTGAAGCTTGAACAAATGGCACATATCTATTTGGTTTGATCTAAAAGATGCACAGCCATGAAATAAATATGTCATCTTAGTATCTTTTGCCAAACTCACCAGACAGGCTCTGGAGAGCTGCACCATCACACTTCACTCAAAGGTAATATGGTCATGTCATTTCCTTCCTGCAACAACTGTGAAAATCCATTTACAAGTCTGTTTACTCTTATTTACTGATCTAAAAATGTGATTAGAGATCAAAACAGATTACGCTGTATTCATCCTGGCCACACCCAGTGCAAGCAGGTTGAATTAAGCATAAAAGTGAAATAAAAATAAATGTAATAAACTATAAATGATAATACTGTATGTGATAGATTGCTGGCAAAAAAAAAATCCCATTATAACTTGTAAGAAAGTTAAATGCATTACAGACTTCTAAAGGAGATTTTAAAAGCAAAACTGAAAAAACAGAATGTTCTGAGTGCCTGTAAGGGGATGCTTCAACATCTGAGATGCTGACAGCAAAACCTCTCCTATCTTTGAACTTGTATTGTGGACCGCTGATGAGACATGTGGTCGTTCACAGGTCTGTTACATAAAGTAGGGTTGGAAACAAGAAAAAGAAGACTCGTGAACTCCAAAAAAATCAACTAGGCACCTCTTTGATGTGTCAATATGACATATAAGAATTAGATAAATCATCTGGTAAATCTTGAGTTAAATTCTATTAAAATTCTTTATGAAGGGCAACTAATGAAAGACAACTGTTATATCAAGAAATTCTTTAAAAATTATTGGAAAAAGTTATAAAAAATGTGTTGGGACAACTGAAAGTAAGAAATGTTATATAAATGTCTGTCTTCACAAAGATAAATGATTAACAGCGCTGCATTACCAACATAAAAAATGTTATGTGAATACTTGAAGGCCCTTTTTAGGCAAATAAAAGTTGCCTGTTGCATTGTAAGACGAACTGTTGTTTTCTGTTAATCATAAAACATTATAGTCCAGTTCATTCGGTTAAGTCAGTTCAGCAGACTAGTATGACCTCTCTTTATTGATATTCTTTTTATTTGAACTTTTAGAGTCTAGGGATACTGCTTTTAATAATATATTTTTATTATTGTGTATATTTTATTTCTTGTTTTCATTATTATGTCCTAATTGATATAATATACTGCATATTATCATTTATTCATGCAGTTACCCTGTTGTACAAGTTGACCTATCCATGCTGTACAACACTGACAGCTCTACAACAGCTGGTTTCATGCTTAAGCTCCCTCTATCTGAGTTTGAAGAGACTCTGGATGTTATTGGACTGTCAGAGTTAAAGCACCTCAATAAATTTGCATACAGGTCAGGTGCAGTGACTCTGGACTGGCAGTCTGCACAGGTGCTCAGGGAAAGTCAGTGCTAGGCTACTCCGGAGAAGGCTGGATGATAATTGATGTGATTTTTGTTCTGCTTGTGTAACACCATGCCAGCTATTTACCCTTGCAAGCACAAGAAAGGCTTACAATGTGGTGTCCTGTGAGAGATGTTTTTCACAATACCATTCAGCTCATGTATAAGCAGAGTGAAAGCTTCGCTCACATTTCCAGTTGGACTCCACAGAGATGGCCTTTGTCAGAAGCCACTTTCACACACTGACTGCAGTATAAAGGCACTCTGGAGATCCCCTCTTAATTTCGCCCCCACTTTCCAAATGTGCACTTATAATGATCCTGTGAAGGCAGAGTACTGCCTCCACAGTTTATACTTTCACAAAGCATCACAACACTGAACAATCTGAAGATGACTCCTAATGTTCAAAGTCCAGCAGCAAGTCCTAAATGTGTCTGGTTGCTGGCTTCAGTTTTTATTCAATCGGTGAAGAATAAACACAAACATAAGTCAAAGTTTCTACCTGGGCTTTTGAATGAGACACACACAGCAGTGCGGGGTTCAGTTTTTTGAGTTGCTACTGGATTTGCAGTGCTTTTGCTGTTTCAGGCAGGCTTCAGCCAGTGATGGCTCCTCCAGCTTCCTGAGCTAGGCAGCAGGGCTTGCTGAGAGGCTAATGCATTTATGGTGTTTCTGCTGCTGCAGGAGAGAGGAGGGAGGTTCAGAGTAGTTAGTGCCTCAAGGCTAGTAGCAAAGCTCACACTATAGTCACTCCACTCAAACGCCTGTAATCACAAACCTGGAGGTATGTTTTTCCACAGCATCTTCAGCTTGCTTGTGGTTGTGTTTTGTGTCTTTTGGACCTGCACTCCTTAAATCTTTTGGGTAGACAGCCCTCATACTGAAATAAATATGTTTTATTTCACTCTTTGCCAAGTAAGTTCTCCTTAACATGTTGGTTCTCTGGAAATATAGTATTCTACATTAACAATAGAAATAAGCTGGAAGTCAAGAGGGGGAAAAAACCTGTAAACTACTATTTTATCAACCTGACTCTTGTTAGCAGGTAGTTTAGGACATAAATTATCTACTATATCATACTAAGTACCCAGACTATCAAAAACTTTTTAACAGATGCCCTGGTATGTGCAGCTGGAGCATGTTAGTTGGTGCAGACATAAAACCATGATTAGTTTGTCAAAACATAGTCTGCCACAAGTACTAGTGAGCAAGGCCTCATTGTTTGTGTCTGGGGGGGAAAAAATGATACGTTCATATTTTTTTTTCTCTTTTTTTTTTCTCACGTGCAGTCAACAGCAAACACCCAGTCTCAGGTTTGGAGAGGCAGGAAGGAACCAAGATAACAGTTACTCAGATAAGGGACAACACAAAAACAAATTCACACCATCTAACCAACTAAAACCTCAAAAAATGTCATAATTGTTTAAATAAAGGCTATATTGCGGTTCTTTACATCGTGTTGATTTTGGCAACAAACATTTAAGTTCTTTGACTTCAAGCCTGAGTCAAAAGAGTCAGAGTCTGATTAACTATCAGAGCTTAAACATCGACCGTAAACTGTTTCACAACACAGCTTTTGCTCAAACCTCTATATAAAGTTTTAAGTTTTATTTGTCCAAGTTGCTCTTATGCTGTCACAACTGAGTAGTTTTGAGGCTGGTAGTAGTTGGTTTGTAGTTTTTGGCTATAACCTCATCAAAATTAAAGCAGCATTTTCTTTGGTTATTCCTTGAGTGTTTTATTTGTTAGCCCAGCAGGCCAGATGTTTGCTGTCTGAGAAGCTGTTGAAATCCACCAAAAAAAGCCCCCACTGACGGTGCTGCGATGACTCTTACTGGGAGGGAGGGGGAGAGGGGCTGAAATAAGCTGCCTTTCAGCTTTAAACTACAAATAAGGTTCTGTAAACTTATATCTAGATTTTACATTTGATGTCAAACTAAAAACAAAGCTCAAATAACAAGAAACATAAAGCCAAAGACGTAGGAACAAAAAGAAACTATTGTAACAAGCTTTTGATCGGAAAGGGAATAAGTAGAAAAATAATACCAGCAGTTAAACTGTTAAACTGCAGTTCAGATGAGATTGTTTTGTTAAAACTAAAGCAGGAAGTTACACTTCTGAAAAAGGAAACCACAGTTATCACATGGCCTTCTTTTCCTGTAATGTCAGATAAATAGATGAGTTCGGAGAACTGCAAGCTGACTTTTTGTTTGGTGACGACCAGTCAAAGATTAAAAAAAAAAAAAAAGTGCCCAAAACAGTTTTACCCACTTCCTTTGATTCAAATTTTGGACTATAATTTGTGAACATGCAGCATTGAGTTTTTCCCTGTGTTACACTTGTTCTGTGCAGAAATCAAAGAAGATGTAGCTCTACAAAGCAGTCACTAAAAATGACTGATGCTCAGAGTTAGATCAGAGTTAAATATGGAGTAGCTACTCATGCTAAATTCAGGAAGCTCTTGAGGCTTCCTGTCTAAACACACACTCGCTTACGCACATATTCTTACTTTACCAGGTAGACTTCAGCAGCAAAAAAATGAACAAAATGATAGCCTTACCTCTTCGAATGTATATGTAATAGTTCAGCAAGCGTGTTTAATATTACATGGTATCTACTTCTGGCACATGAACTGTAAGTATACGGCTGTTTTTACATGTTGTATCCTAAGAATATTTTATCTTATGAAATCTTTCATCTGAAAATAACAGATATTGTTATCAGTGTAGAATATATAATCATTATTTAATAGCAGTAATAATTGTGTCAAACAATGTTGTACATGTTTAAATGCCTAAATGTCATATTATGCTTTACTTGATGTTACATACAGTCCTTGATTCACTAATGAGCTGTTTCATGCGATACTGCGGGGAAGTCCACACTTCTATATTTGATATTTCTCAAATAATATAAATAATACAATATCAATGTAATTTTGCTAATAATATTGAGAAATATTCAGGGCATAATGTTTACATGGAATACTGAAATCTTGTGTTGTATTTGGTGTATATTACCACATTTATGTGATATATCTGAGCAGGAACCCTCTCTTCTTTAAACACACAAATACAAATTGTTCACATGCTGTTCCCGTAACTTTTGCCTTTTTAAGACCACGGATTGAACTCATGTTCTTCTATTACACATCTGACGGTGCTATGAAAATTATCCTTAAAACTGTATTGTTTTACTTGAGCTTCGCAAACAAGGCTGTTTGTTGTTGCCAAAGTTCTTCATAGGGATATATTATTGAACCAGGATTTGTTACCGTGGCAACATCCAAAGCATTACTTTTTCTGGACATGAGAACAGCACACGTAAATGTTTGACTAATTGTCCCTGCCACCCCCGCTGTTTTTAAAGGTGAAAACAAGCCAATTAACTTGAATGGCAGTCAATTCAGCATTGGAGCGGTTTGCTAGCTAATATAAAGGCCTTAATATAGCTGGTGCCCAAATCATTAGGCAAGTTAGATAAAGAATTAAGTAATGTATTATCTAGCACTATATAAAAAAATCTTATTTATTGTGATGGATGAATCTCCTTGCAGTTTTCCTCCATCACAGGGAGGTGTCATGTATCCAGATCTATAATTACCTTGTTGAATGTTTAAAATTCCAAATATGTATTTTTTTTCCTTTTTTAGTTTTATAATTTTAATCATCTGCTGAGCATGTCACCATTCAGGACCTTTTAGGAACAATACAGCTCATGTTTATTTGCGCAACATTCCAATTTTATGACCTTCTAATTTCTAATCAAGGAATAAATTTTATAGGACTGAAAAAGGACAGAAGAACTCCCAACTGAGCATTACATAAAATCAGTATCACTTTTCTGTATTTAGAGAGATGGAAAATAAAAGTCTGGATTCTGAGTAAACAAACGTAGTGCAAAAAGTTGGTCGTTGATGCAAAACCAATAAAAATAACAAAAGTAATTCTTGCATAAGCAAGGAACCCAACAGATTGGATCAAAATGCTTCTTTGATAGCAGTCCTCCATCCTGAGCAAGGACCAGGTGACTGTGGGATAAAAAAAACACTTCCTTTTAACAGGAGGATACCTCTGGCAGAACCAGACTCAGAAACGGTGGCCATCTGCTTTGGGTGGTTGGAAGTTGACATGACAGGAAATAGGAGTGAACAGGAATTAACACAACAGATCAGAAACAGCTGGTGGGAAGAAGAAACACGGGTTAATAACAAGAAGAATAATGTCATACATAAAGTTGGAGCAGAAGAGAACAGTGTGAGGAAAGGTGCATCATGGGAGGTCCCCCAGCAGTCCAGGTCAACAGCAACAGAACTAAGGGATTTCTCAGGGTTACCTGTGATTATGAGAAAGGAAAGTTCTTAATACAGTTAGAGGTGTGTGGTTGCTGAACACAAACTGGCAGCTGGTTCCACAGGAACAGGACTTGATAACTGAAAGCTTTACTTCCTGTTCTACTTTTAGATACTGTGGGAAATACAAGCAAAAACTTCTGTTTGAGAGCAAAATTCCCTACTTGAACAACATGAAACTATGATCTCTTGAGGATATGATGAAGTTTGGCCATTCAGATCTTCATAAGTGAGGAGAAGAATTTTAAAATTATTCTGAATTTTACAGGCAACCAGTGAAGAGAGGCTAAAGCTGAGGGACTATGATCTCTCCTGCTACTTCCCAGATGAGCCGTAACTTGACCTACTCAAAAGAATTACTCTGCCGACTGGTCAAAAATGGCTATTTTTTAGAGCCTTGAAAAGTAGCCATTTTGAAGGCATGATATAAATGTGTTTTATAGGGATGTTGAGAAGTTGTGGAAGAAAGCTTGGACAAGCAAGGTATTCCATACAGTTCAGGATCAATGTCATCTGTGGGAGTGGATAATGTCTTTTGTGTGGACCTTGTGACTTTGTAGACCCTCTGTGTTCACAAAAAAGCTTCAACCCTGAGATAGGGAAAAAAACCTTAAAGGACACATGAAATACAGATTATACTTCCTTGTGAGAATCTAAAATGTGGTTCATGAATTCATAAAATTTGTAGTTTTAATATGTTGTATGTTTATATCATTTGAAGCAAAAGAATAGTATTACAGTCACACTATTGTTAGGTCATCAATTTGATTACCTTATGCTGATTATGTCTGGTTTGTAGTTCAAAGTTGCCCATGGATCACAGATACGAAGAGTCCACCCCTTTGGTGGTCAGAGACCGGGGGGGCAGTCAGAAGTCCAGCTTAAGTGTAACCTCCACTTTTCAAGTGCACCTCTACTTCTTCCCTGGCACAAAGGAAGAAACAACTCTGCACATTTCATCTGGACAGATATCTGCTGAAAATGTCTGTATAAAAGCAGGGGAAAAATGTGGTAAGATCTGAATGACAAATTAGAGCTTGTATGAGAGCAAAGAATTATTGTTATGAGCTGATAACCCACAAATGTTCTTCTGTCATATCATGAGATGAGCATTTATTCATTTTCTAGGAATCTTACCAGTTTACCTCAGTCTTTTTGGTTTGGCCTCTGCTGATCTCTCATTTTGGTATCCTCCATCACACGTTTTTGACTCAGATGAAAACATACAAGTTTACTTCAGAGTTAGGTAAGTGGAAATTACTTTTGATGAAGGTTCACACACTTTGTGCCCAGAGAGTTATTCATACAGTAATCCCTCTGAGAAAGATTGCGTTGACAAATAATTCAGCAATTTAAGAACTCAGCTCGAAACAAAGTACTTGGGACTTTCATCATCATTTCATAAGCTACAGTATATATTTTCATTAAAAGATTCAGAGAATCAAATGAAAACCCTAATTCCCTAGTCACAAAAATGTAATCCACTTCAAAATGGCAGGAAATTTTAGGCCTGCAGACTGAAAAACAGAAATATATATATGACTCTGAAGCACTTCTGGGTTTACTGTTAGTGAACCATGTTTCTTGATGTAAACACAAACACAAGTTTAAAAAAAAACAAAAAAAAACCTCCACCATAGACAGAAAAATAAAAGCTAGAAATGCTGGCATGTTCTCATGCTTTTAGCAAATCTTGAACAATGGATTCAGAAGTTCAAGATAGGCCATCAAGCTCATTGCCGACACACATCTCAGTTATCTAATATCTAAGATGGTTTGGATGTGTGTCACTACAGTATTACATAGCAAGATTTCAAGATGAAACTCCAAGTAGTGGTACACCCTTAATACTGAATGATATATAAACATTTTTGAAGCTACCTGGAGACATTTTCACCAAAGCTCTAACAAATGTATCTAATAATTACATCTTTACTTTCACAACAAATGTAAAGACAAATAGTATATTTATTTATTCAGGGTTATCATCCTGCTGAAGGAATAATGGATTTCTTTGTTGTTTAAAGGTTTTTCTTTGGAAACTGGTTTGGCCAAGGATCAAGAACCTCCTACCGCTACAATCTGACAAGAGACAGAATCAGCCAAGTGCTTGACTACAATGCCATAAATTATCTTTTTGCTCAGGTAAAGTACAAAATATCCAGTTTCACTAACATTGTGCTCATCAATTAATTTGATATAAATTATTTTATATTAAACATTCTAAATCATTTTTAAAGTTTTTGACAATATTCATATTTGATAGATTATTAAAATAAGAATTTGGTGTAAAAATTTGAATTCATTTGAGTTTTTGGGAAATCAGCACAGGCCTATGGGTTTACAAAATTCCTCATATTACAGAAAAAGTGGCATTAAATGCTCCAAAAAGTCCTATAAATACTCCTTCCACTATATAAATACTATATAAATACTATAAATACTTCCACTAATAGGTTTTCTGTCAGGATAACATTTCTCTTACAGAACTCATTGCATTAAAGCATTTCCAGTCCTCGGGGCCCACTGTCCTGCATCCATTAGAAGTTTACTGGAAGCAACACACCTGCTTCAAGTTGATTTGTATAAGGGTGTGTTGAAGCAGGGAATCATCTAAAACATACAGGACAGCCGCCCTCAAGGACAGGAATTGCACACCCTTACTTTAAAGAATGTAAAGTCTCAGTCACATTTTAAATCAAATCAGGAATTTTTCTTGAAGGCACTTCTAAGTTTCTAACCTACAGATATAAAGAGGTACCTGAGAAAACACACATTTGTTGTATCAACAGCTCAAAAATATCCTTGAAAACTTGATATTGCTTTGACATTCATGTTGATTATGAATGTTTGTAACCATCTACCATTGATGTCCTTTGGTGTGTAGGTACGAAGTGACTTTACCGGGGGTAAAGCAGGAATAGTCCCACCACTCAGTGCCCAGGAGGAATGCCTTGGCCTCGCTGTGCTGGACTTGTGGCGAATGGCTAAAGAGCGCAATCAGAGTGTAAAAGACCTCTGCAAGACTGTCAGGTATTAATAATGAGAAAAATTTTCATTTTTGGCCCCATAAATACTAATACATCTAGGAATGTACTTCAGTGTGTACCGTAATGCCCTACACAAGTATATGTTTTATTTGTTGCTCTTCTTCAGCTATAAATCATGCCTACCCAAGTCTCATCGCCATGACATCCAGAAACGAAATCGCCTGGACCGCTATCGAATCCGAAACACCCTCAAGCGTTTCCTGAAGAATCTTGGAAACAGCTCCGTAGATGAGTGCAGCTTGAAACTCAAATATCTGGCAGAACTTGCTGCCCTTGAGCCTTCTCTGGGAAGTGAGACCTACCATATGAATGAGCAGTCCCCCTACTCATCGGCAACCTTCTCACATATGAGGGTCACGGGAGAAATAGGAATTCAAATAGGTGGAAGCTCTCATCCTGATGGTGCTCTGGTAAGATGATTTTAGGTTAAGTTTGTACAATTAGAGGTTAATACTGTTTACTTTAATGTCTTAACTGTAATGACTCCCCACTGTGTTTGAAGGCTGTCATTAAACTCTTCAGGAGAGATAAACATAGCTGCTATGAGTTAACCCATTCTCCTTTTCTGAAGATGTAACATTTAGTCAGGTCCAGCTTGATTTTTACTAATTATGATAAGCAAAGGGTAAATCCAACCCTCCAACCCCCATGTCATAGCGTGATCAAATTTTAAAGGGAGGGTAAGGAATGCTATGCTATTTCTAACCAAGAACACCTTTTTGCCACATTTAATTAGCATGTCCTCACCGTCTCTCAGCTATCCATCTCACTAGCATACTAAACCTTAACAAACACTGATCCAGCTAATCACTGACAAAGGCAGGGTTCATGCTGGTGCACATAAAGTGGGAGAAGAGGGAGTTCATGATGCAGTGTGTTTCCTTGCTCAGAACCCAGAAACTGTAAAACACAATGAACTTAGCACACGGTGAAATAAAAAGATTACTGTTGCATTTCGCTGACAATGAGTCAACACAAATAGCTGGTTGCTTCGCTAAGCGTGGTTGCGTGATTTTGGATGAGGAGGTGATTACTGCTAGCCATTGGCTAAGCCAGCTGTCAAGCTTTCATATTGGAAATAAATTTATTGCTTTACATAAATTATCCTGCTACAAAAAAGTTCCCTCCCCTCAGAGTTGTCATGGATGTGAAATCAAACAATAGAGACCAAAACAGTCTTTTGAACAGGGCTCCAAATATGTTTATTTCTGCTCTAAAGTTAAAATTTTAACAAGGGAGTCAACAGAAATTGACTTACTTTTGAAGCCAGCTTCTAGAGGCCAATTGAGGAACTGCAATGAAACTCACTTCATTATACTCAACGTGGAAGTTAGATGGCTGGTTCTTGGGAGAACCCGAGGAAGGAGATAGCCCTTTTTGTTTTTTATGTTTGTTTTTTTAAATATCAACAGAGGTCATCCAGAAATTCCTTACCCTGCGCTTACATGTGCATTTGCTCATTGTGGGACTGTGATATACAAAGTGACCACTTTTCATATTTAAAATTAGGACATGGGATCATAAAAAATGTTCACTGAAGCAATAAATGCAATTTTTTAAAAATTCAAATGCTTTAATGCAGTCAGTACTCCCGTTTGAAATGACAGAGGCTGCCTCTACTGACTACTGAAAAAACTAACATTTGAAGGACCTCCTCATTTCCTTCACTCTTTAAATCCATCCACCTACACGATGTTCTTTCACCATGGCTTTATAAATCTTTGATATACCGTCTGTTGGTAAAAGAAGTGTGGCATGTTGTTGTTCTGTCACATAAATGGATGAAGAGATCTAACTAATCAAAAAACTGTGAAACTATTTTTTTCTTTCTTTCTCTCTTTATTTTAGGAGTGGCATACATTCTGTGATTTCCAAGAAATCACTGATGTCAGTATAAAGAGAGTCTGCCATGAGCAGGTGCCACAAGATAGTAGGATGGTGACCATAACTCGCAAGGATGATCGATGCTTGGTAAAGAACTTCTTTTAAAGCACAATCATTGCCATTATTATTTTTTCTGCTCAATTAAAAGCCTTATAAATGTTTTCGATTACTGTCTCATCTCAGGAAGCCAATTTCCAGAATCTTAGAGAGGCGATTTCATTTGTGTCTCTTGTTGATGGCTACTTCAGACTGACCACAGACTCCAGCCACTTTTTCTGCCAAGACATCGCTCCACCAAGTATTCTGGAGGGGATAAAAAACCATTGCCATGGCCCAATTATGTGAGTTCTTTAGCCAATGCCAAATCTGATATCAGCAAACATGAACGTGCTTTTGACACTTCTGTCTGATCAGATCAGAGTTTGCGGTCAACAAGCTGAAAAAGGCAGGATGTAAAGGAGGTACCTTTCTTCTCCGCCAGAGTCCCAAGAACTATGAGAACTTCTTCCTCACTGTTTGTGTTGAGGTAAACACAAAATCAGAAGTAGACCAAGTTTGGGTTTATTTTAGCAAAAGGATCACTGATTTTCATCTGTCATTTGATACATCCATAAAATAAATGAAAAGCATTCACCAACTCAAAGGTGAGAGAGTTTCAAAGCTGCAAGATGACCATTGTGTTACTTACAACCTGAATAGTCTTTTGATTCTGTTTCTGCAGACCCACCTTGGACTTGATTACAAAGACTGTCTCATTATTAAAAATCAGTACTACAACCTTCCTGGAGTCCAGAAATCATTTTCCAGCTTGAGAGAGCTCACCTGCTACTATCAACACAACAAGCTGCTGATAGCTGAAATACCTGTCAAGTTAGCTCGCTGCTGCCCACCTCGACCCAAAGGTATTTTTTCCCAAACCACTGATATTGTGGTATTAGAACACATTCTTGCTTTCAATTTATCATATACTCACATCTAGTCAGGATCAGTATGGCTCAAGCAATGAAAGGGTGGAGGAACTGGAGTTACAGACATCCTCCAGCAGCTGTGTGATTGTCGTTATCCACTTCCTTTTTTTAAATGACCCTTTTAATTTTGACTTTTTTTTTAATTAATGAGCTCTTTTATCTAATTAAAAGTGTTTTAGAACAGTTGGGATATTTACAACACTGTAATGAATCTGTATCTCGGGCAGGGTGGTGCTCCCAGCCATCCAGTCTATCCAGAATAATATCAATGTCCAGTTTGCCTCTTCATCCCTCTGTCTGTGGTTATGAGAAACCTGGGTGTCATCATCGATGACCACATGTCCTTCCCTGACCATGTGACATCTGTACCTTGAACCTGCTGCTTTGTTTTTTGAAAAATCGGGATGTATCAATCTCAACATCCCACTACTCCGGGTTCAGGCCATGCTTATCCCTCACCTTGACTACTGCAATGCTCTTCTCGCTGGTCTTCTGACATGCATGGTTAAACCTCTAGAGATGGTTTCACTGAACTTCACCGGTTACCCTTGGCTTCTTGAATAAAGTCAAGTCACTAATGCTCGCCAAGGAAGTGACTTCTGGGTCTGGACTCTGTCCTTAAGGCTTGTAAACCCACCTGATCCTTACGTTCCTCTATGAAATGCCATGTTGCACTAGCACTAAGATAGTATGCATCTCCATACTGTCTTCAAGGTTATTTCTTTTCTTTTTCTGTTTTTAAAGATTACTTCCATATCTGTTGCACCACTTTCACTTCCACAGTAACATACTTAGACAGTCTTAGTTATTTTCCAAATTGTAATCAAACTTAATAATCAATCATTATGTGTCAATATTCAAGTTCATGATGGGTCTGAATATTTCTAATTTTACTTCATTTGATATTTGAAAACAAATATCTACATCTTGTAGTGATAATATAAATACAAATACATATTTCTCATTCATAAACACAATCTTGCAGCTCTTCTTGTAGTGATATTGAACTGCAGTCACACAGCAGTGAGTGTATCAGAGGCAATGTGGGGGTTTGGCATCTTATTTACACATATGGGCTGAGAATTAACCCTGGAGAATCCAATAACCCTTTTTTTTTTTTACATTGGGCGTCAGTAAAAAATGGTGGTCAAATTTGACCCTGTGGGTTCTTCAGGGTTAAACTTCTACTCTTTCGGTGGCAGACAGAGCTGAATTTCAGCACTTGAACCCAGGAGGTCTCATGAACTTGATATCTGGCCTGTAAAGATACTCACAGTCACACAAATTGTTAAGTGTAAGCTTCATACTTCCATTTCTGGTTTGATATTTGAAATCTGTGTGAGTTATATATGAATTAACATCTTTTTTTTCTGTTCCTGAAGAGCTGACAAATCTGATAATCATACGCAACAGCAGCATGGTTGAGACTCAAGGCTCCCCAACATCTGAAAGGAACAAATTCAGTCACATCCAGTTCCACATGATCAAATATGAAGACCTGGAGTGGGTAAGTGTGGCAGCACTATACCTCTTCACTACTCTTTCTATCTTTCTACTTCTCCCTTCTCTGTTTTTCATTCAACCCCATCACCACTACCAGTGACTTGATGGTTATTATAACTTGTACTGTTAGTAAGAACATCACAGGGACAAATCAAAGAGGAAAATTAAGTTCAAATGATGGTGTCACGGTTATTCAATCAGTTACTGATGAAGGATGATGGAGGAAACATCAGGGCAGTTTTTTTGACATATTTTCCCTTTGAAGGGTGAAAGCCTTGGACAAGGCTCTTTCACTCGGATTTTTAAAGGCTCCAAAACAGACATCCATAATGGGGAGCAACACACGACAGACGTTCTTCTGAAGGAACTTGACCATGCTCACAGGAACTGCTGGGAGGTGTAGTAACAAAGCAAAACCCCCTTTTTTCTGTTTAAAATTCTGGGTGAGGACATGGTACCATTAAATATGTGTGGCTTATACACTTTTTTTTCCCTCTTAGTCATTTTTTGAAGCTGCCAGTTTGATGAGCCAGATTTCACACAAACATCTCCTTCATGTCTATGGTGTTAGTGTTCATGGAGTAAAAAGTAAGTTTAAACTAAGTCACATGAGTTTTATAACTATCATATACTTAACATAATATATCTTTTGCAGTTCCAGTATCAGCATCACATACTCTTCTTTCTTCGTTGCCTCAGTTCATTGAGCTTTGCTGATATTTACTTAGAATTGAAAGAGTGTGTACTTGTACTTACAAGTCTAAATCAACAAACTGAACAAGTTGATAAATGAAATCATGAATGGAAATGTTGCTTTGTTCATACTGAGAGAATAAAATTCCCATGCGGTCCAGCTTGGTCCCTGTTTATCTGGGTGAGGATTTGAGACTCTGTTTGAAGTGCAGCTTTAAAAACATGTCACGCTGTGCCTCACAGACATCATGGTGCAGGAGTTTGTCAAGCATGGGGCCCTCGACCTTTACTTGAAAAGAGACAAATCTATGTCAGTGAGCTGGAAACTCAATGTCGTCAAACAACTCACGTGTGCCCTCACCTTTCTGGTAAGAAGTCTTTCATTTCACGAGTGAATTGTTTTCTCCTATAGAAATGTAAGCAAAAAGAAAATGTTAGTAAAATAAAAAAAAAAAAAAAATTACATCCTTGTGGGCAATTTCATCAGTGCTGCCAAAATATAATAAATAAGAGAAATTGTCTTGTGGTGTGTAACTATTTTGCAGGAGGAACAAAACATTGTACATGGAAATATTTGTGCTAAAAATCTGCTGCTGGCAAGAGAGGGTGACCACTCCCAGAACAGCTCTCCATTTATCAAGCTCAGTGATCCGGGCATCAGTGTGTCCATGCTTGGGAAAGATGGTAAAGATAAATTCTTCCTGTACTTGAGCTTTGCATGCAATACAACCAAAAAAAAAAAAAAAAAGGCTGATAAATATGTAAAGTTCCTTTGATAATTGATAATAATTTTTATTTCACTATAGGGTGAATTTCAACCTAGCTGATATTAACTGGACACAAACGGTGTAATAAACGTGTCTTTTAAAATAAGCGAACTGTTGAATATTGATTTTCTTGTAAAAAAAAAAAAAATCATGTTTCTTTAGTTATCCTGGACAGGATCCCCTGGATAGCCCCGGAGGTGCTTCAGGCTTCAGACAATCTGACCCTCGAGTGTGATAAGTGGAGTTTTGGTGCCACTGTGTGGGAAATCTTCAACAATGGAAATGCCCCACTTCAAGGCTGGAGCCTAAAGCAGGTACAAGGCGTAGTAGATCAGGGTTCAAGCAGGTATACAGAGTTTACCCAGCACCTGCATGTTCTCATATCTAAATCACCTCTGATGTGTAATTCATGAGACACTTACATACTTATGTGTTTGGATTTAGTTTGCTGTTAGGATCTGGGTTTGTCTTATTACTGGGTTTTGTTAAGTGTTGCCGTTCTCATGTCTTGTCTTGTGTTCTTGCCTCTACCCCCTTCACTTCCTGTTTTGTTTCCTGTTTCGCCTCCACAGCACCACAGATGGAAATGCTATGGCCAGTATGTAGGACTGTAAGGGCCATCATTCCTAACTTGTGTCACTTTACTTGTCTTTTACTTGACGTGTCTCTTTAAGTGCCTATGTCTCTTTACTTCAGTTCATCCTACTTTTATACATCCCGTCATTTTATGTTCTCACTTTATTGTATTTTTTTTCTTGATTCTGCATTTGAATTTTCTTTTTGTTTACCTTTTCTTATTTTAATATCTTGTTTCCTTTTTGTTTTCCTAATTGTGATTTGTCCACAAATTTCCTTCAAGATCAATAAAGTACCTACCTACCTATCTAGCAACCTACCTACCTATCTTTACTTTGAAGATCTGTTTTTTGTCTTGTGTTTAATCTTTTAACGATTTAGATCTTTTGGCATGTATTTTGAAACCAACACTGTAAAAAGGACTGTTTTTTTCAGTGATGGTTTGGAATGATGCAAATTGATTTACCAGTTACTGATGTGTTTTCCACAGAAGCAGATGTTTTATGAAAATTTGCAGCAGCTGCCTCCCTCCCAGTGGACAGAGTTAGCAGAACTCATTAGTCAGTGTATGGACTACGAAGCAGAGTTAAGACCTTCTTGTCGCAGTATTATCCGGCAGCTCAACAGTCTCATCACGTCAGGTATCAGTGTTTACAGCACAGCACTAATAAATGAAAGTATCTGAAGAAGGTCCTTTACTTTAGTCTGGCTCAGTTACTATGAAATTTCACACATGATCCAGATCAAAGTTTTATTTATATTCTTTGATCGTGATCTTTCCTGGTCATTAAAAAGTAATAAAGTTTTAAAAAAAAATGTGTTTCAGTGGAAACAACAATGTCATTCTGGCAGTGCACAAAAGGTCTCAGTCGATTTTAGAACCCAATTATTGGTCTGCATTGAGCAAATAAAATAACTGAAATAAAATGAAGCTGTAAATCATGATTTAAAACATTTGGTGGAATTATAAAATTGCAAAGTTATGTAAAGTAAGAACATTTCTACAATCTAGAGATAAATGAGAAGTGAAGGCTTAACAAAAATAATTATCAATAAGGATAATGTAGCATTATTAAGAGAGTGAAGGCTGAACCTGCAGCAATAGAGAAAGGTCATGTGATCTGATGAGTCCAGTGTTATTCTGTTCCAGAGTTATGAGGATGTCAGGGTGGCTGAAGTGCCTACTGTTTACTACAACCTGGTGAGCAGGTTTGGGATTTTGATAATGGATTTAGGATGTGATGAAAAAGCCATTCCAAAGCAGTCTGACTCACCGATTAAAGGTTTTGTGATGAAATGCTTATTCATCTCTGGAGAAATAACAATGCTTTTAACATACAGTAAAGCATACGGTTTTTTAAAATGATGCCACAGTGAATGCATGACGTTTCCAAACTTAGAGATGATCAATCAGGCTGTGTGTTTACATGTGTTGAAAAGAAGGCACAACTGCTGTAAATTCTGTCATTTATTTATGCAAATAAATTTGAGATTGTGACCGAGAGTCGCTTTAAAATAGACTGTTCTTCTTTGAGCCATTTAATGCAGCGACATCATGTTTTCATGTTGCATGTCAGACTACGTGATCCTTCATGCCGCTGAGCCCGTCACGAAGAGCCCTGTGAGCAGAGTTCTCACCCCCACCCAGCGTGAAGACACACTGTTTGAGGAGAGACACTTACGCTACATCTCCCCACTGGGAAAAGTAAGTGTGAAGCAGCAGACCATGTACACAGTAGTTAAAAGCAAGCAATGACCTCAGCTTTGGACTGTCAAAATATCAACAATTCTGTTCACACTTGCAAACTGATATTGTGGGAAAGACTCATGGGTACTGCTGCCGTCTTCCTGTTTCATAACATTATTTGTACATTTTGGCTGTGAGTGACGACTGTGTGACTGAATTTTTTCCAGGGAAACTTTGGCAGTGTTGAACTTTGTCGTTACGACCCGCTGGGTGACAACACCGGCGAGCTGGTGGCCGTGAAGAAGCTGCAGCCCAACAAGCAGTCAAACCTGGAGGACTTCCAGAAGGAGGTCAAAACCCTCAGTGTTTTACACTGCGACTTCATCGTCAAGTACAGAGGAGTCTGCTACAGCATGGGTAAAATAAATGAACAAATATTAGAAAAGTATTAGCTTCATTAGGTAACAACAATTCTGTATTTTCACATGGTTGTTACTGTAGTGAAGGTTAAAAATAATCAGCCTCTTCTTGCTTTTTTAATGAGAAGAACTTGCTTGTTATAGCTTTAATGCATGTTAAGGATCAATTTTCTTAACCTTTCCCTGCAGAAAAGAATAAATTGTTTGTTTGATCACAGGCCGCCTCAGCATGAGCCTAGTGATGGAGTACCTGCCGTATGGCAGCCTTATTGGCTACATGGAGAGTAATCGACCCAAGATCAACACCAGACGGATGCTACTCTTTGCTTCTCAGATCTGTAAGGTGAGAATCAGAAATATGGGCTAAGATTAAATGTTATCATCATGAAATCTACACGTGGTACAACTTACTGTTATTGACAATAAAATTTCAAGAGATATCAGTTAATTAAGTTTTAAATTAAAATTTTGATTTGAATTCATTCAATCATCTTACAAGATGTCCTCTACAGTAATTATACATCATAATTTAAAATCACATCCACTGGCCAGGGCCCTCACAGCTTGCATCCAGCACATTGGCCGCAGCATATTAAAAAACTGAATTTAAATCCAAAACATCAGCTACTATAACATCAAGGAGAATACTGATCTGATTTTAGTTTGATATCCATGTGGAGTTTATGTAAATTTGCAATCTTTCCGCTTTCCATTCACAAAAAAGGAAAGAAAAACAAACACACCTAGGTAATCTTTGTTAAACTCTTGATTATAACAATTATTATTTATTAACATAAACTTTGACTTATGCCTTGTTTTAGAAGTGCGTGATAATGCACTTTAGCGTTAGATTTCAGTGACGACACATATTTTGATAGGCAGCAAAACCTGAAAATGACATAGGTGCTCAGGTTGCCATGGTAACAGTGAAACAGAAAGGCAACTGTAACTGGAGCTCTCTTTACAGGAAAATGTTTGTGCTGTCAGGCCCACACAAAAGCTTGATGAGAGATGGCAAGTTTCTCACTGCATGCTGCTACTGTGTGATAAGAAACGATATCTGCACTTCGTTGTCACTCTTCTGCTCATCTGGACTTCTTGCTTTTTATGGGTATCACGTGTTCCTATATCTACTGCAGCTGCCAAAATTATGCTGAGATACCTTCAGGCAGAAATATGAAGGAAATTACAGATATGACATATTGGAATTGGATCAAAACCACAGACATCCTTGGTAATTATTACAGATTACCGCAGGTCTCCAGGTGAGACTAGTCTTGTGCAAATAGGCCATAAAGATATTAAAAGAATGTTTTGGTTTTTTTTGTTTTGTTTTGTTTTGGTTTTTTTTGCTTACTCTGTAATCTTTTTTACTGGAAACGGCGCAAAATGATGAATTTGCTGTTAAATGATCAGCGTTAGTGAAATGAGTCATTTCCATTTCTTGTTTTATTTCTTCAGTACGAACAGTTAGACTGATTATTCTGGATTTGACTTTTATTTTCAGGAGACAGTATCAATACATGTGCAAAGAAATGCGTCTGAGGAGACAGATAAACAATCAGTGAAATGAAAGACGTGACATCTGCAGAGTAACAGGGTCTCATCTTGGTTCCGACAACAGACATAAAATAGCATGAAGATGGGTGTGAATGCTACTGAATGACTTGTCAGTTTCGCAGTAAAAACTTGTTGATTCAGTCCATCTGGGTTGTTTGGAAAAAAGATCTATGTAATAGAGAAGGGAGTTTGTGCAGAACACTAAATAATCCCACCTGATATGGGTGTGTGTTGTTGTTTTTTTTGTAAGTATTGGTTTGTGTGAATGTCTGTGGTGTTTGTGTGTGCGTGTGTGTGTGTGTGTGTGTGTGTGTGTGTGTGTGTGTGTGTGTGTGTGTGTGTGTGTGTGTGTGT